>JAKUCM010001311.1:0-39728 GCA_023374145.1 Lepidium sativum | reverse complement strand
GCACAAAAACTACACAACACACAAAAACGTACCTGCGTAGTAAATGAGGCATATCGATGATCAGTTGATGGCCACTCTTCTCTGAGTATCATCAACCGAACGTAGAAATTGCAGTTTTTACGTGGGCCATTGTCACCATACCTAAAACAAATTACATGTTGCACAACAATGTAAGCCTATAATTATTTATGTTGCATATGAGGAGGATTTACACATCGTTTGTGACGTATTCAACAAGTCTCTTCAGTTGGCTCACCTTGTAATCACCAAATGGATCATATATAGCGATTGAGTGGTTGACTCCTTGCAAAATATGATTCAAAATTGAACATCCTTTGAAGGGAGAAATTTGTAGGAAAAGAAGAAAGAATCATAAGCATACATAAAGGTAGTAAAACCTACATAACGGTAGTAAAACCTACATTACTAATCAATTCACAAACCTAGATAATAGTAATAAAACCTACATAAAGGTAGTAAAGCCTACTAAACATGTAGATCTATAAACCTGAAAAGTAGCCATCTTGATTTTTCTATTATCTCATTGAACAGGCTGTACAGCTAAAGCCTTTTGGTTGTCGGAGGCCTTTGTTAATTGTTCCTCCTCGAGCCTTTTCTCAGTCCTTAATCAATCATTATCAGAATGAAAAGTCCTATCAATGATTTGATCATTTGGAGGACTTTTGTATCTAATTATATTTATGGGTCCGAAGTATCTTCCCTAACCACCTTTCACGACTTTGCATTCTAAAGAAAGGAATAAATTTTATTCAGCCTATACCACATAATAGTACATAACAGTATATATTATACAAATATACATAACAATATACATTGTATAGTATACAAACATGAAAACTTCACAATGTTTTACTATTAAAACCCACATCATATAATCAATAAACCTACACCACATAACATAATATACATAACATTTAACATTAATCTTTGGGTTACGTCCCCTTAAAAAATGAAATACGTACCCTAGATTTGTCTCTTTCTTTGGCAACCTCCTCCTCCACTTTGTGGCCATCACCGACTTTGAATGCCGAGATATCTTCTTCAATTACAGGGGCACAACTCCCGCTACCCTGTTCGACTCTTAACTAGAGGGGACTCTCAAAATTGCACATCCTGGTTTCCATCTCAGAAAACATATTGCTCAACCCCACCATCTCGCTTTTCAAGCTTTCAAATTTCTGATCATTCTTCTTCTCAGCCTCCTCGAACTTTGACATCAATCCCTCTAACAGCAACTTTATGACCGACTGCTCCTTCTGTATGGATGACTGAGTCTTATCCCTAATCTTCTCCTTCACAAAGGACTTCAAGGAGATATCCATGGTGTTCGTCGTCTCAACCTCGTTCAAGTTCTTCACCTTGTCATTGTTTGGTGGTGGCTTTTTCTTTTGAGGCGGAACATGCGCTTCCGCTATAACCACTCCCTATACAAAGAGAATACAATATCAGAAACTTACAACATAACTTTCCACAAAATCTACATAACGTGTAGCAAAACCTATATAACTTGAATCAATATCTACATAACTTGAATCAAAACCTACATATTGTGATTCAAAACCTACATAACATACTAAAAACCTACATATCATACCAAAATCTACATATCATGTCACTAACCTACATAACGTATCACAAACCTACATATCATACCAAAACCTACATATTGTGTCACAAACCTACGTAACATAAATAAATAATGTTACAAAACCTACAAAAGGAACATAACATGTTACCTTCCTTGCTTTTTTTTTCTGACCGTTATTGACCACCATCTTCAACTTCCTCTTCTTTGAATTGTCCGTCAACCAGAAGCTCTTATCGTGTGCCTCTCCAAGATTCTTAACAAGACGAATCTGCAAAAAATGTTTAATTTCAAATCATATGGAACCAACAAACACTATTGTTAAACCTACATAACGTGTTCATAACATCTTATAAAACAACATACCTTTCTGTCTTTTAAGTTTTGCATCTCATCTTGTAGGATAACATCCAAACTTCCTTTAAACATGTATGTCTCCCAGCGAAGAAGCGGGATGTCCTCATCATCTATGAGGGAACCATAAAGCTTCCCAAAGCATTCAACGTACTCTAATGCCCATATCAATAGCACATGGACACATCCATGTAGGGTGTACGTCAGCCCAGTGTATGACGCCCCTTTGATGTATTTGATTAAGGATTAAAAGGCATCCCAACCCCACGAATACCTTTGAAAATTCTCCACATCAAGCACTCTCTTAGCAGCGTGAAGTGGGTTCCGACTTCCTCGATGCAGAACCAGTATACCAACATGCAAAACAAAAAGGAGGCTTAACATTCTCCTTTTCTCGAGTGTCTAGTTCCTGAAAATAAGCATCCAACATTTCAAAACAAACCTACATAACTGTATATAAAACCTAAATAACAATATACAAAACCTACGTAACAGTATGCAAAACCTACATAATGTAAACAAAACCTACATAAGAAAACAAAACCTGCATAAAAATAACAAAACCTACATAACATAACAAAACCTACATTACGTTAACAAAAGCTACTTCCTCTTATCTTCTTCGCCTCTCCATCTTCTCCTCTCTGCATTTACATCTTTGCCTCTCTTATTCAAGTTCTTCGTCTTCTCCTCTCCTCTTCTTGAAGTTCGTTGATTTTCATCGTCGATTTCTGGCGGTTGTTCGGTTTCGATCATCAAGAGAATGTCCTCATGATTTACCTTCAAGAGGTAACATCCCATTCCCTTTCACCTTAGATTTCTAGGGTTAATATGTTGTCTCAACTTTAGGAGGTTCCTTGGATGACTGGATGTTACCTCTCTCTGATTGATTTTCCGTTTAATATGTAATCGATTTTGTTATTATTTTTCATTTTGACATTAATCAATTTTGTTATTAGATCTTTGGTTTCTTTCAAATTTGATTTTTATCTTGGCTGTCAGATGTCTAGAGTTGTCAAACACATATAAAAAAATGTCGAATATATAGATATTTGTGATAGATTTTGGATTTGATTTCACTGAAGCTTGATTATTTTGTTCGAAATTGGTTTTATTTTGATTATGTGGTCAATTGTTACACTGAAAAAAAGTTCTTGTGTTCAATATCTGAATTGCAATTACGTGGAATTGGTGTTTACTGGTTCTTGTATTAATTTGAGAGTGAAAACCTATTCAATTCCAAAGTTCTATAGTTGATGATTATTGTAATAGATTAGAGTTGTTTTACCTATTTGGGATTTTGGTGCAAATTTCGGTTGATGTATTGTAAGTAAAAGCTGTTGGTGATTAAGTGATACGTGTTCATATCTTTGTGTTCTTTCATATACTATTTCATAAGCGGTGAGAAAATTCAACATTTCTTCAAGATTAGTTTTCGTCTTGTTTTAACGAATTAGATAAATGTATTGCTTTCTCTTTTCGATTTGTGTCATAATCTTAAACAAATGTTCATGCATTTAGTTCTGGGATTCAATGAATATATTCTAAAGCCCAAATCTTTTTACTGCAGGTACTGAATTGACCTGAGTGGGTTTGATTTGAGTTGAAAGGGTTTTAATCTACTCAAACCAAGGATATGCACACGGTTGCAGCACATAAGTTATTTAGTGAGCTTGATAGAAGTGTCAAGGCTGTTGCGCCTATGCCGTATTGGACGTTTAATCGAGGCTCGTTTAGTGCTTAATATTATGTGTGCTTCTTTTACTTAATTCTTATTTGCTCTGATCATCAGTTTCAAATTTCTCATCATGAGAGTTTGAGGTTTTCTCTCATACTAGTTTGTTGCTTTTTTGCCAAATCGGTTGCATTGTGATTATTGCATTCTGTCCTTGCCAACCTTTGAACCAGAAGATGAAGATATCATGAACATGTCTCTTTAAAACAAATAACAGTGTGTGGATGATTCTAAAGGATTAAGGCTTTTGCCAAATTTCACATGCCTTAGTTAATATTATGGCTTAAATTTCATGTAGCTAACATTTTTCATATGGTTTTCATATTGTTTTACCCGTTCCTCAGTTGACATATGTGTGTATACTTTAGGTTGTGAAGTAAAAAATGCAAACAAAGACTTATAAGTTTACCACACTTCAACAGTCTACCAAACAAGTTATGTTATCGTCAATTCGAAATATTTAAGTTAGAAATAGAATACTTTGTACTCTACCAAAATAGCTTGTCAAGTCAGCCATATTTTATCATGAATGTCCTCAAATCAAAACACTAAAGTCTATCACAACGGTCCTCTTAACTTTACCTATGTTTACCATAAAAGACATTAAGGTTATCACACCTAAACCGACAGTCTACCACACTAGAAATTTCATCCACAAATCGATACTTTACCATGCAGGTTTATAAATTATGTCAAAGTCTACTATGAAGAGCTTTCAAGTCTACCACAAGTCAACCAACAGTCAACCATGAATGGTTTGTTACTATTACCTAAAACTACCATGAAGGTATTCAAAGTGTACCATACATTAACTGATATTATACTATGCTAGGAAATTTCTTCCTCAAATTAATACCTTTAAGTCTACTATGAAGGGTTTGTTACATTTATCAAAGTCTATCATGAATGTCTTCAACGTCTATTATGGTTAAAAAATTCAAAAAATCGATATTTTTATGTCCACCATGATTGGTTTGTTAACTTTCCTAAGTCTACCATGAATGTCTTCAACATCTACCTCACTTCAACTGATAGTCTATCAAGCTTAGGAATTTATCCTCAAATTGATACTTCTATGTCTACCATGCTGGGTTTGTTAACTTTCCTAAGTCTACCATGAAGGTATTCAATGTTTACCATACTTAAACCGGTAGTCTACTATGCTTAGAAATTTCATCAAATCATTACTTTTATGTCTACCATGCTGGGATTGTTACATATACCTAAGTCTACCATGAAGGTTTTCAAAGTCTACCACACTGTAGCAGATATTCTAGTATGCTTAGGTATTTCTCCTTCACGTCGATACTTTTAAATCTACCATAAGGGGTTTGTTATCTGTTTCCAAGTCTACTATGAAGGTCTTCAAAGTTTACCATACTTTAACTAAAAGTCTATTACGCTAGAAATTTATTCCTCAAATCAGTATTTTTAAGTCTACCATGGAGGGTTTGTTCCCATCTCCCAAGTCTACCATGAAAGTCTTCAAAGTCTATCATACTTTAACTGAAAGTCTACCACGCTTAGAAATTTCTTCATCTAATCGATACTTATAAGTATACCACGAAAGGTTTGTACAAACTACATAAGTCTACCATGAAGGTCTACAAAGTCTATCACACTTCAACCCATAGTCTACTACACATTGAATTTTTTTCCTCAAATCGTTACTTTTAAGTCTACCATGAAGGGTTTTTACCATTACCTAAGTCTACCATGAAGTTTTACAAAGTCTACCACACTTCAATTTATAGTGTACTATGCATATCATTTTCTTCCTCAAAATCGATACTTTTATGTTTACAATGAAGGGTCTGTTTCCATCTCCTAAGTCTACCTTGAAGGTCTTCAAAGTCTACCACACTTCAAGAGAAAGTCTACCATGCTTACAAATTTCTTCCTCAAATCTATACTTTTAAGTATACTATGAAGGATTTGTTACCATTACATAAGTATACCATTAAGGTTTTCAAAGTCTACCACACGTTACTTGATGGTCTACTATGCTTAGAAATTTCTTCCTCAACTCGATACTTTTAAATCTATAATGAAAGGTCTGTTGCATATACCTAAGTATACCATGAAGATCTTTAAAATCTACCACACTTCATTTCATAGTCTACTACGCTTATAAATTTTTTCATCAAATCGATACTTTTAAGTCTACCATAAAGGGTTTGTGTTCATTACCTAATTCTACCATATCAATTAAAGTATACCACACTTGAGATTGTTTAGCTTGGTAGACTTTGTAACCCGCGATATGCTGATGTGACAGTTTTCATTAATAACATTTTCGTAAATATATTTTTTTCCCAAACAAAAGAAAAGTAGAATTATTTTAATTTTTTTGGAAACTATTATACTAATTATCAAATAACACACAATATATGAGTAATATGGTCAAATTCTTATATCATTAAAACTAAAGAATATGGTCACATTTAGTTAACGTTAATTGCAAAACGAACGTGAATTAATTGGATGCTTTAGGGAGTCAATTCCATAACAAATTCTACCAGATCTTTTCTGAGAATTAAAATGTTATAAGTATTTACATCAAATCAAATTTGATAATAATAATAAAACCTTGATTGATACAAAATTTCTATACCCATTTATTATACATTTAATGAATGAATCCAAAAAAAATTAAAACTGGTTAAATCCTTTGATAATCAATATAATATAAACGATTTGATATTGTTGATTTTGGGTCTCTCACGGTTTTGGACTTGTTGTAAAGATGGACCAAGCCTACCAGCTAAAAAATCTCAAAATATGAAAGTTATTTAAAACAGAATCTGAAGATTAGGAAGGAAGAAGGAAAAAAGATATTGAAATTAAACCCTAGTAACTATAAATACAATAAGAGGAGCACATGAGACCACATTCTCTCTAGAATTCATCTTTCTCTCATGAAAGCCACCATGCTCTCTCTCACTTATGTTTTCTACACATTTTCTACACAAAACTTTGTAATTAATCGAACTATGTTTAAGACTCACGGGGTACGTAGACATCCAATATAATGAGTTTAACTGTGATTTAATCAAATCTATTCTTTGTTTGCATAAAGTTCTAATTTTCTTATGAGTATGTAGCCCCGAACTTTTCCCAACAAATTTACAAATCTTTGATTGTTGATTTTTGAATCAACAGATATCAAGTTGTACCAAAATATTTATTTGGATGAACTAAAAAAGTAACTATAAGTTTTCAATTAATTAAGAAAATGACTAAATGTTTTTGAAAAATGTAAATTAGGTGAATAGTAATAGTTTATGTAATTAGGTGAGAATGACAAATTTTTTGAATTTAAGTGGACATGTGGCTCAGTGGTGTAGTCACTTTACAAATCCTCAAGACACCAGATCATTACCTTCAACAAATTCATCAATTATCAATTGATCATTATCTTCAAGTTTTCGTACAAAGTGATGAGGGCATCAAGTCGGTTGAACTAGGCAGGACAGTGATACGACAATGGTGATGTGAGAGGACAGAGATACGACAATAAATCCAATATGAAAGGAAAGAACAAGGGAGTGCAAAAGAGGTTGTTAGAAATTAATCCAAGGACATTCTTCACACCATGTGGTTGTCACATTCTTCATGGGCTTAGGTCAACACTTATATAATAGCCTATCATCAATTAGAAGCGGGCAAAATGGTGATGAATTGCGATTGGTCCAAACCTTCGACCAGATCCTTCTTGCAATCCGCCCAGAATGACCATCCTAAGCCCTTATTCACTGTGTGAAGAACGATTAGATGGGGGCAGTCCGCTGGAGTGTAGGCTTCTTGGCGGATTCAGAAGGTGCATGACCCAATTCTCTCTCGAGCACTAGGTGAACCTTGTATCTTTTTTCAGAATCGTTCAAAGGATATATTGCATATTTTCTTCATCAACAAATAAGTGGGACATTTTGACAGAGATTGTTATAGGACTAACCCTTAAATCTTTGTCTCAGACACGATGGAAAAGTCATGTTGAAAGTGTCAGAGCAATAAGGTTTCAAGCCTTAGAAATCAGAGAAGTATTACTTTACTTGGCTGAAAGTAGTGAAGACCCAGGAACACGAAGTAATGCTGAATCCCTTGCTCTAAGTGAAACACATGGAATTGGAGGTTTTGAGTTCTTGTTTGGTATGATTATTTGGTATGACCTTCTTTTTGTTGTCAACACAGTAAGCAAGAGCCTGCAATCAGAAAACATTGATATATATGCTGCTATTCACCACTTGAAAGGGCTTGTGTCATATTTTCAAAAATATCGGGAGATAGGTTTTGAGGAAGCAAAGGCTAGGGCTAAGAAAATTGCAGCTGATATGGAGAATGAAGCTGAATTTCCTGAGAAGAAACCGTATTGTTAAAAGGAAAAAACACTATGATGAAGACACATATATTGTTGATGAAAATGTGTTATTATCACCGGAGGAGAGTTTCATGATTGATTACTTCAACACAATCATGGATCAAGCTCTAGTTTATTTGGAATCAAGGTTTGAACAATTCCAAAAGTATGAACAAAATTTTGGGTTTTTGTTTGATTTAAAAAGACTATCAGCCGCAAGTGAGGATAGTTTGAAGGCATCATGTTTGAACTTGGAAGCTTCTTTAAAGAATGGTACGCATTCAGACATTGTTGGTGATGATTTGTTTATGGAATTAAAGATTATCCGAGAATCTTTACCAATGGAAGTTCAGAAGCCTATTAAAGTGCTTGATTTTTTGAAAAAGATGGAGGATTGTTATCAGAACACTGAAGTTACTTATCGCATATTATTGACTACTCCGGTATCAGTCGCCACCGCTGAAAGAAGTTTTTCAAAGTTGAAGCTGATTAAAAATTATTTGCGGTCTACCATGTCACAAGAGAGATTGAATGGGTTGACTTTGTTGTCGATTGAAACAACTATGGTTGAAAAATTTGACTATTCAAGTTTAATGAGTGATTTTGCAGGAAAAAATACAAAAAGAGCTGTATTTCAATAAAAAAAAAGTTTACTTTTTTTTCTTTCTATAAACAGTTTATGAAGTTGTATTATCTAATTTTAACATATGTTTTTTTATATCATTTTTAAATTTTAATAAAAAGGCATAATTTTTTAATTCGTTTAGGGTGGTCCAAATAGTTCTTCCGGCACTGTGTAGACTTCCACGATTTATGTATAATAAACTATTTGACTAAGACATGAATTTCTAAATATTTTCTCCCACCTTTGTGGTAAAAATCTTTGTGAAGGGTGGGTCACTGGCTAGTTTTCCATAAAATTTAATTTCTCTTTGCTTTCAAAATAAAAACAAAATCGGAATTGGTGGTGGGAGTTTGGAGAATAAAAGGAATTGATGACCCATATATAGAGAAGGAGAAGAAGTAGAAAGGAGATAACATGAAAGAAAAGATATATCTCTTACATACATTACGGAGAGATAAATATGTGAGGTGAAACTTGACTTAGTGTAGCTACACATGTATTCTATGCAGTGAGATATAAATCATACCTCAATATGAAAAACTTGTTAGTGACTTCAAATTCTCTACTATATAACTTCTGTCATGTTTACATATTCAAAATATTGTTGTGTATATCATTTTTATTCCATGTTAAACACATAAATATTATTTACTGTTTCAATAAGAAAAAACAAAACAAAAGTATGAAATTGTGCTTAAATTCCGGTAATCATCTAATATCCTCATAGCTGAGACATATCCCAAAACTAAATTGATGTAACTTTATTTGATGCATTATTTCTCCTTCAACTTATATTTTTCTCACGAAATTTTTTTATATTTTTGGCCTAATTATTTTGTTCCTTCAACTTTTTTATTCATTGTTTTACTACACCAAGAAACATGATTAACGAGTCTAATACACTTCTAATTGAGCCTCAAATAGTGTTTACTGTAGTGTTTAATTTTTGCAATGAGGTTCAATATTGTATCATTTTGGACTAAAACTTTTATGAACCAACATGTTGTCAATGTTTTGTGTAATCGATGAATTAAAAGAAAAAAAATGATTGCGATTCAGCGAGCGTCGATTAACCATTAGCAACATGCGCGTGAAAGCCATTAAAGCGAAGTCATTGACGAATTAAGAAGTAAATTATGGGGGTTAATAGGAGGTGAATCGAACTAGCGTTGGAGCATTTGATCGCTAAAAGTCGAAATCAATCCCAAGACTTTGGTTGTTTAATTTCGAGCAAACTTTCGGTTGAACAACTTCGTAAAGCAAACAAATTATATTATTAAAAGGCTAATCAAAAAGTAAATAAAGATGATACAACGTCTTATGTTAAGATCCATAGAAATAGTCTACAACTTGGAAGTAGGTTTCTTGGATCCACGACCAGCTATGAACTCTTGCATCTTCTTAAACTGTTCCTTTGTCATCCCATTGTAGTATGCATGAGCTCGCTCCTAAAATGCAGTTTTAGATTCTCTCAATTAAGAATTTGCTCACAAAGTTTATAAACAAATGGCAAAAGGTTTTACCTTTTCGAGAGTGAGAGCATGTCCAAGATCAAGCTTTAGTCCATCATTGATGACGGATTTAATCCGAAGAACCATGCCTTGTTCATTTTTAATGATAGCCTCTGCAATTTCTCTAGCTTTCTTCAAGGCTTCTCCTTCTTCAACCACATGATTTACAAACCCTAACTTCCCAGCCACGTCAGCTGTCAATGGCATCGATGTTAAAGAAACTTCCCGAGCTTTGTTTGCTCCGATGATCCTCGACAGTTTCTGAGACAATCCCCATGAAGGAAATATTCCAAACCTTAAAAAAAGAAGAGTATTCAACATTCATAACATCAAGAAGATGATCTCAAGGCATAAGAGGAATAGTTTATATGACTGAAGCTTAGATCAGGAAATAGTTTTGATTTCATTTCTCGATTCAGTTCTCATGATCCCAAACCAGCGAAATTGACAACATAGAAACGATATCGTAACAGAAGAGACCTGGCGTGAGTATCCATGAACTTAGCTCCTTTGGAGGCGACGAGTATATCGCAGGCTAAAGCGAGCTCGAACCCGGCGGTGATGGCAAAACCGTTAATTGCTCCAATGATCGGTTTTCTTAACCGCTCCATCTGAACTACCGGGTCGGTTTCCGGATCCTTCACGTCTCCCTTGAAAACAGACTCTGCTGCAGTCAAATCAACGCCAGAGCAAAACGATCGACCCGATCCGGTGATAATCACGATCTGGACCGATTCGTCAGAGTCCATTTCCTTGAATGCTCGCGCGAGATCCACCATCATCGCTCTCGTAAGAGAATTGAGGGATTTCGGACGGTTGATTGTGATGATGGTGATCCCGCCAGATTCCTTCTTCACCTGGATGAGATTTTCCGATACAGTTTGATCCATTTTTCGATCGAAACGTTTCAATTTTTCGAAACAGCGATGATTTAAGTCAATCAAGATGAGATAACGAAGAACCTGGGTTAATGTGTCACTGTTTTGTCGTTTGTAAAAACTTGTGTCCCGGTTTTGGTCATGGCTTAGACGCTGCGTAGTCTTTTGCTGGAACATGAAAACGGCAAGGTTAAAAATGTATAAGCATGTGATTCTGCAAAAAAGTCAACTTTGACTAACGGCATTAGTTTTTTTGTCAACTCAACAATTTATACAAACTCACAAAAAAGTGAGAAAAAGTTTAGGCAGCTATCCATTACTCTAATACTACAAACAAAAATATATGTTTTACGATTCATAGATCTTGAAATCACATGAAGAAAAAATGAGCTAAAAAATATCTTAACCATTGTAAAATTTTTTTGACAAATCTTGAATGCCGGACGATCTTCTAAATTCAAAAATATTTTCAAAATATTAGTCTAGTCCGTCGTTATTGCTACTTCAGTCGAATACTAGCATTAATTCGATTACTTTTTTTATTATTATGATCTTATTTGCAAAAACTAAAGCTAATTTCAAGCCGAGACATTAATGGCTTTCTGGTCGTTTAGTCATGTTATGTTCTTATAAGTTTACAAGTTGCAAGACCATTAGATCAAAGATCGTGAAATGTAATCGATCATTCTTGTTTTACCATGTCTATGGTTTGTGTAACCTCTACAATCGAACCATAGAGTTGCATTGGAGCAGATATTGATATTTAATGACACGTCTTCTCGACTTCCTAGAACAATTATTCGATAACAACTTGTGTAAACAACCACTTGCTTTGATTTTTAAACTCTAGATGCTATATACAACAGAAACTGTATTATCCACGGACAATATTGTATGACTTGACTTTGGTGGTAGTTGCATTCCAGGGTACAATATTAACTTCATGTAAGAGTGATAAATGATATAATTAGAGTTCTTAGAAGAGAAAATGGTGGGTTGGTTATGATTTATGATATACGTCTTCGAAATATATATGATTTTTTTACTACTATAACAAACGTCAATTAATTATTCACCGTGACATGAATATTTGGTATATAAACTGGACTCGATTGGTTTACTTAGAAGAATATTCACCGTGACATGAATATTGAACTCGATAACTCAAATGTTTTTATGATTCCATTAATTCTATGTTCAAACAGCATCGGACAATTTTGATAGACACAATATATAGTTTTCGTAGAATAATCTGGTTTTACATAATCCTGATGTCATTCATTAAACTTAATTTTTAGTTACACACTAGGGTTTTTTTTTAATATTTAGGGTTTTCTAAACATAATCCTAATATTTAGGGTTTTTTTTCTCTCTCACGAGGAGGCGGCAGCGATAGTGTCACGATCGGCTATACAAGGGTGAGGAGAGCAACCGTCAACGCCGGAAAAGCTAAGGCGATGGAGACGGAAGAGGAGTTTTGTTTTTGTTGGGTGTTTCGGGGGTTCGATTTCATCCTTCCGAAGTGGCACCAGATAAGTTTCTTTGTGCCTTTCGTTTTCACATTCGCATAGCTTGATTATGGGTTTAGCTTCAATAGATCTTGGAGTAGTATAGTATATATGGGAACCTCACAATCTAATCGCGAGTCTAATTCCAATGATTTTGGGATTCAGATTAGATCCGAGGTATTGGACATACTAGGTTTCTTATTTCGATGGATAAATCACCATCACCCTAAGGGGAATGGAATTGAGGGTTTTGATAATATCATCTTCATACCTCTCACTTTTGTCGTGATCCATAGGAGGGATTCAGGACCACAAACTAATCCAAGTTTCCGAAATCTTAGTACAGAGAGGCAATTTCGTCAAATTGACATTCATCTCTTTGGTGTTTTCGTCTCGCTCACCTCTACCTTTGAAGAGTGTATGTTCTTCTTGATTGGAACTGGTTTACAAGATTTTTTAGAGACCTTTTCGGTATTCATGAATTTGCAAAGGAGACAGTTGAGAACCTCAATTAAGAAATTAAATACTGTAAACAACCCTTGGTGGTTAGGAATCGGGTACGATGTAGAAAGAGTCAGAGTTAAGACTAAGTGGCTATTACTATGGAAAGAGGTAAAAGCTTTGGCTAAATTAAATAGTTATACTTTTTGATTCCAGGGCCAACTTTCTTCCAAAATGGGTGCAACTAAGTGTCAATCTAAACGCAGGCTACCAGACTTCCTAGGGATGCATAAGGAGATGCCAGCAAATTTCCCTGATGGGACATATCAGGGAATATGGTAAGATTATAGAATCTATATACTCATTGCTGCATCAGTTTAGTCAATTTGACAATATTAAGCTAGGGTAGTGTTGTCATCCCGATTCTGACGATACAGTTGTCAGATTAGTTCTGGTAGTATCTCATGTACAACAACATGTTAGTACTACGAGTCTCATCTGTTTAATAGGGCTGTTTTCTCTGCACAACATAATTTGGACCACGAGAAAAGTATTTCATTGGCGCTGTTCTAGAACTTCAATGGCTAGTTTAACTGAGGATCTACTCTATCATTTCGGAACTCTTATCAATGTTGTGGATTCATTCGTAAAACTTTATCATAGATTAGAGATCCCTAGAGCTCAGTTTTGGCATTCAGCTAATACTGTAAGTTGGAGCATTCTTCAGTATGTTGGTATTTGCTGCAGAATATCAACACGGGGGACCTTGCTTGCATTTCTCCTACTAGAAGTTTTTGTAGATACGATCCAAAGCTTTGGTACTATTACTTGGGCTTTCCTATCACAAAATGGGCTTGCTGGACAGAAGCGCCGAAGTCCAGTTGAGAAAGGTAGGACAATAGAAGTCGGGTTTGAACCTAAAGCCCAGTGCAAAGAGATGGTAAGTTTTTACACTCTTACTTCTTCTCGACTAACATATATAGTAGAAGCACAACCTAATAAATTTTCAGAAGTTTCTGTCTACAGAAGTCGGGAAGATAAATGGCAATCGAGGTCTGGAAATATAAGCTTTTTCCACCTAAGGAAACAGAGCCTAAAATTTCTCGAGGTATTAAAGGAAACATTAGGCATTTATGAAACTTTCTTTATGCGAGATAGCAAAAGATTTTTTCGTCCTAAGTTTTCTCTGTACATTAATAAAACATTACCTAAGTGCTGGTCGGAATTGATATCTAGGATCCTAACATTAATTAGGAGAAGTGTCCTCCTTAGGTTAACATACCTTATAAATGAGAATTCTTATTGTCGCCAATCCTCACTTGTTTCCAAGTGGTTTTTCAGCGGCTTGCAAAAATCTCTTGTCATAGCTCTAAATTTGTTTGTTCTTGCAAGAATGGCTCAATTACTTTTGAACAGAAAGAGTGGTGTATCATCTCCTCCACCACAACGGTTGAAGATAAAAATTCCCTGCATAGATAATTCAGCCTTACTGGCCAGAAGCTCTAAGGTGTTCATGGGGCGATGTCTGAACCCTCTGGTCCAGAACGTGGACACCTTTATCTTCCGTATGCCTCAATTCTGGGGTCTGGTGGGCAAGGTAACATGTTTAAATTTGTGTCATGGGAGATTCCAATTTGAATTTGAGTCTGAGAATGATCTTAAAGGTGTATTGGATTATGGTTCTACTAACTTTGATGGCTGGATGGTATCTTATGTACCTTGGAGAGCATTAGCGGATGCAAACTACCCAAATACCATCAGTCTTTGGATTCGTATTACAGGTCTTCCCTTCGAATATCAGTCGAATTCTTTCCTTGAATTTGAAGAAGGAAAGGAATTAAAGGTGATGTTCGACTATAAGAGGCTGGAAGGATTTTGCTCTCTATGTCACCGAATGACACACACTGAGGAGGTGTGTTATAGGGACAAGAAAGAAGTCCAAATACCTAGCAAGACTAATAAGGTTCAGAATGGGTTGGCTGCCAGAAACAGGAGTTTCAAAGGAGTACTTGTGGGAGCCAGTTCGAAATCAAATGGGAAACCAAATGCTTCATTATCAAAAAGAGGAGCAGAAGGGGCTAAACGGTATCGCGTTCAGGCCGGTAAAGTTGTTCAAATTCAGAGCGGCTCCTCCAACTTAATCGAGAGCTCCAACCCCCTTGTACCTGCCAAACAGGTCCGTCGTCCTTTATTTCAGGAAGAAACCAAGGCAGCAAATAAATCAGAGGGTGAACCTGAGATTTCAGCTGCAACTCTCAATCACCAACATGTATTTATCCTACCCTCTCTGATTGTTGCAGATACACAAGGGGAGAATAATCTGGACAAATCTGGTGAAAAGGAAAGCATAGTGGAGGAAACTCTCGATGCTTTGGCTTTGGAAGCAGTGATGATCCAGGACAGTGATCTTCCTATTGCTGAGTTGAGTAAAGTCCATGAAGAGCTGGCTCAGCGCTTACAGCAATGTAAGGAGGGTCGTGCGCATAAACCTCCTTTGGGACGTAGCAAAGTAACATCTCGTACATCAACGCCTCTAAAAGGTGTCAAATATAAGAAGATGATGGCAATAGCGGCAATGTCACCGCGCCTTCAAACGCGCGACATCACACAGCAGGGGGAAGCCTCAAAAGAGCCAATTCACGACTCAATGTAGACTTAGGTTATGTCGGTTAAAGGAGGCTTAATAAGATGTCTGAATGTGGACTATTTCATTTGGTTTTTTGTTTTCTGTTTCAGTTACTACTGTTTTTGGAAAATTCCCAGGTTAATTTTATTTAAACACATCAGATTTAATCTTCCTGTGTTGTTGGGCCACCAACTGATCGAGAGTCCGATAGGGGCCGGACCTCTTTTTTATAAAGTGACAACTTGGACAACTAATATACATGGACTTATAATTGCAATAGAAATCCACGTAGGTTGCACATTTGAGAGTATTATGTGGTGTAAAACATTTTTCAAAACAATAGTATATTTTGATTATGCTAGATTAAGACTATTTACGCTTAATATGGGAATAATTAGTAACAAGAGTTTTTTTAAAGTGGTAAGTTTTGAACCCTGTAAAAACTCCAAAAATTACATACAGAAACAACCTCTTCCGATGGGTGTCACGGAGGAAACATATAGAACCTCCGCAAGTTATGCGATTAGATAATGTTTTTACAAACACTGTGTTGGAAGTGCAAGGGAATAGGCAATAAAATTTCAATCAATTACCTATGGGATATTTGGAAAAAGCACAGACCTGACTTTTTATTCCTCTCAGAGACAAAAAAATAGCTATTTATTTATAGAAAAAATTCAATTATATTTTGGATTTTATTTTTAGTCAGAAGTCGAATACTTAGAGATGATAGGTTCAGATCATAGGCCTATCATTGGGAGATTCCGGGAAACAGACTTTGTTCCTCGTAAACAATTTATTTTTGATAAACGGTGGATCTATAAAGCGGGATTCAAAGATATGATTGCACGAAGCTGGGAAAAATTTTCCAACTCTCGGAACCCATCTTTTGTTTGGAAATTAAGAAATTGTCGTAGGGAGATTTCACATTGGCTTAGTAAAAATTATCAATCCGATAATCAAAAAATATTAAATTTGAAAAAGCTCATAGAAGAGTGCAAGAATAGTAATGTTATTGACAACACTATTTTATCAGACAGAATGGTCGACTGTTAAAAGTGATCTAGTCGTCCTGGTTAATGATTTTTTAAGTACTAGCTCCTTTGAGAAAACGTTAAATCAGACGAATATCTGTCTCATACCTATAACATCTCGTCCGACGAGAATGGTGGATTTTCGACCTATTAGCTTATGTAATGTGGGGTATAAGATTATCTCTAAGGTCTTAAGTTTAAGACTGAAAAGGATGCTACCCAAACTGGTTAGTGAAACGCAGTCGACATTTATGACTGACCGCCTTATTTCTGATACTATTTTGATAGCCCAAGAGATGTTCCATGCTCTCCGTACAAATACGGCAATCAAAGGCCGGTTTATAGCAATCAAAACTGACATGAGTAAAGCCTATGATAGAGTGGAATGGGGATTTATCGATGCTATGATGCGAAAACTAGGTTTTTCTGAAAAATGGATAAAATGTATAATGTTCTGTATAACGAGTGTTGAGTACGCGATAGTCTTGAATGGGGTTCCTACTGGTAGGATTCAGCCACAACGTGGACTCCGCCAGGGTGATCCTTTATCTCCATACTTATTTGTTCTCTGCACGGAAGTACTCATTTCCAAAATGAGACAAGCTGAATTAAGAGGGCAAATTACAGGTATATCGATTGCTCGGACTAGTCCGGAAGTATCCCATTTACTTTTTGCGGACGACACCCTGTTTTTCTGTAAGTCTTCAGCAGAGGAAGCATTCACGATACTTAATATTTTAAAAGACTATGAGCTGATTTCGGGTCAACAAATTAATTTGCCAAGTCATCAATCCAATTTGGACACGCAGTTCCGGATACTGCAAAGATAGAATTACACCACATTCTAGGGATCTCAAAAGCAGGAGGTATGTGATCCTACTTGGGGTTGCCGGAAAATATGGGTGGAACTAAGACAAAACTTTTTGCCTTTGTGCATGAAAAACTCCATGAGAGGATAAATAGCTGGTCATCCAGATGTTTATCTAAAGGGGGGAAGGAAATACTGATCAAGTCGGTACTAACAGCTCTCCCGACTTTTGTTATGTCATGCTTTTGCATACCAAAAAATGTAATTAAAAAACTAAATGCAGCAATTGCGGATTTTTGGTGGTCAAATGTCCAAACTTCCAAAGAAATCCACTGGAAAAAATGGCAAAAACTATGTTTACCAAAGTCCGAAGGAGGTCTAAGATTCCGCATACTGGAAGATTTTAATACAACGCTTTTAGCTAAAAAACTCTGGAGAATAATTGAGTATTTGGATTCTCTCTTTGCGAAGGTGCTGAGAGGTAGATATTTCTCTGATGACTGCCCACTAGTAGCAAGAGCAATTACATCTCCATCTTACGGTTGGAGAAGTATTATCTCAGCTAAATCATTACTGGTCCAAGGTCTTATCAGACGCATTGGAAATGGCAAATCTATTAGAATATGGAAGGATCCTTGGGTCCCAGCCTCAGTCCCTCGACCGGCAGAGCCATCGGGGCCAATTCTATTCCCTGATATGACAGTGGATCAATTTATTGATTACACCTCACATACTTGGAAAGAAATTTTGGTAAAGCAATACTTTACTCCTGAGGACTCCCAACTAATATTAGGCCTACCTATACCCCGATTACAGAAACCCGATTACTGGGGATGGTACTATAATAGGACAGGAAGATATACCGTTAAATCATACATTTGATCTTTTCCCTCCACATCTGATATACATTTCACGGGTTACAAATGCTTCGTGGATGCTTCCTGGAAGAATACAGACTGTAAAATCGGTTTTGGTTGGTTCTGTTTTCCGGACTCGGTGGAAGGAACATGCATGGGAGCTTGCAGAGTGAACAGGAGTCTCTCTGCCCTTCACTCAGAGATCGAAGTAGTTCTTTGGGCGATGAATTCTCTATTGGCACTTAAAATTACGGAGGTGGAGGTTCTGACAGATTGCGAGATGGTGTTGAAGATTCTAAATCAGCCACGGGATTGGCCATCCTTTCTACCCTATCACGAGGAGTTTGCTCGACTAATCTCGTTGTTTTCTGTGTTCTCTCTTTCAGTTGTTCCTAGACAATTATCTCACAGAGCTGACTCTCTTGCCCGCAATGCCCAAGAGTATGCGGTGAGCTGTGTGTCTTACCCTAACATTTCGTAATTTATAAGATATTGCCGTTGACAAAAACAATAGATATTAGTTACTATTGGTCATTCCCAATGTCTTTGATTTAATAAATTTTGAATCATATTTAACAATTCAATTTAATGCCATTCCCATTTTGTAATATAAACCTTTCTTTCTTTAACTTCTCTGTATCTTTTATTCTCATATGCACCTCTCTTCTTCAATGATCTTTCCTCTAAATATAATAATTATTCCTCTTTGGTTCTTCACAAAAAGAGTCCCGTTTTTCTAGTTAATATTTTGTGTGAGAAAATTAATTTAAAACTGTAACCGTCAGTAATGTCGTTGCTTGTTTTTCTTTGCCAAGTTATAACAGTGTTGGTCTTTTCCTTCTCGGAGTTGTGTCTCGCCGGAAAGAAAGTTCCGGCGAATTTTGCGTTCGGAGATTCATTGGTCGATGTTGGAAACAACAACTATTTAAACACATTGTCAAAGGCTAATTATGAACCTAATGGGATCGATTTTGGTTCACCTACTGGGAGATTCACTAACGGAAGAACAATCGTCGATATCGTCTGTAAGTTAATATCTTTTATGAATTACAATAAATATGTGCAAGTTTCCAAATAAAGAAGAAGTTTCCATGCAACGTTAAAGCCGTAATTAATAATGAAGATTGCATTTAATGTGTAAACATTATTTTTTAGTTGACTTATCAAACAACGTTTAAAATTCTTGCATTTTGGACCCGTTCGTAATAACAGATTTTGCTTTATTTCTCGATAACCGGAAATTCGGAAAACCGCAGGTCAAGCATTAGGTTCGGAGCAATTAACTCCACCGTACTTAGCACCAACAACAAGAGGATCTCTTATTCTCAACGGTGTTAATTATGCTTCCGGTGGAAGTGGAATTCTTAATTCCACCGGAAAATTATTTGTATGGATTATTTTACTCTATTTCTTATTTTCATACAAATACCTTTTTGCTTATTGTTACAATAATTAATTAATTCTAGGGTGAGCGGATAAATGTGGATGCACAACTTGACAACTTTGCATTAACGAGACAAGAAATAATTTCATGGATTGGTGAATCCGAGGCAGCTAGATTATTCCGGTCTGCAATTTTCTCGGTTACGACCGGTTCTAACGATTTAATCAACAATTATTTCACTCCGGTCGTATCAACCGTAGAAAGAAGAGTTGTGTCTCCACAAGAATTCGTTGACTCAATGATCACCAAATTCCAATTACAACTCACCGTACGTAAACCAATCATCTATTCTCTTTAATTTTAATCAAACCGGGTCGGTTAATTGATGAAACTAATATAATTTGGTAGAGACTGTACCAATTGGGTGCGAGGAAAATAGTGGTGACTAATGTTGGTCCAGTTGGTTGCATACCATTCCAGAGAGAGTCTGATCCGACGGCTGGAAATGAATGTTCGATTGAACCTAATGAAGTAGCAGAAATGTATAATCTTCAGCTTAAAACAGTCGTAGAGGATTTAAATAAAAAGCTAAAAGGTTCTAGATTTGTCTACGCAGACGTTTTCAGAATTGTTTATGATATTCTTCAAAACTATTCATCTTATGGTACGTCAATTTTTAACCATGTTATATGAATCTTATGACAGTTCTGATTTTCGATTTGAGCGTATGTATATACATATTTCAGGGTTTGAGAGTGAGAAGATTCCGTGTTGTTCGTTAGTTGGGAAAGTAGGTGGGTTGATTCCTTGTGGACCATCTTCGAATGTATGTCTGGATCGTTCTAAATACGTGTTTTGGGATCCTTACCATCCTACAGAAGCTGCTAATATCATCATCGCCAGGCGTCTTCTCTCCGGCAACACCTCCGATATTTTTCCGATCAATCTCCGGCAACTTGCTAACCTTAAGTTATTAATTTGAACTGGTTTGGCTCTATTGGCGTTTAGATAGTGTTCTAATTGATTTGTTTGTTTTTGATCTTATTGCTATTTAATTTGATATTACTTAGTGTAGCTGCCTTTAGATTGTTGAGATATTGGGTTTTCTTAGCGTTTTTTGTGTGATATAAAGTCAGTTATTAATGACTAGTCTCTATGCGTGATTAGACCATCTTCATTCATGTATCTTACATGAGGTTCTTAATTTTTAAAAATATTAAAAAAATAGAAAAGGATGAGATATATAGTATTATGGGGTTCTTAATCTCAAAAATTTGTTTTAAGAACCCTTCTTGCACATGTTACCTTTTAATTGATGCAAATTTAATTAAAAATATTAAAATTAATAGTGGGTAAATGTTTATTAAAATATTATTATTAAAATGTTAAGAAACCATTTTGGATATCTTACGGATCGGATGCTCTTACGTCGTAGACATTGTTAAGTCGAAGCCAAAGAACGTAACAAAGTAATAACATAAAACAGTTTATGTAATGTAAGGTGCTGTGGTGTAGTGGTTATATCGTTTGCCTTATACGCAAAAGGTCTCCGTTGATCCTGGGCAGCGCCATTTTTTATTAACTTTTATATTCTTCTGGTAAAGGAACCTAGAGTTATACTTAGGGCTCGATATGAATAAAACTGTAAAAAATCCTTTCGATAAATATTGGAGAAATATGTCGTATTCTTTTCAAACTTTAGCATCAGAGATTTGATATTTGTTAACTACATATGGTATATTTTATGTTATAAGGTTTTAGACTGTGGATAGATTCTCACAAAATAAATAAATGAATAATATTGTATAAATATTATGTATTACATGCAAACTTCTACGCGCAACTCTATCAAAATTTTGTCGGACATAGCCAAAAAAATTAAATATTAATAATTAAATATTAGAAAGTAGTAACCCTCGTGCCAATGACAAGTGGCTCAGTGGTGTAACCATTTTACAAATCCTTATAGCACCAAGGATCGAACACCATACCTGCAGTTGTAAGAGTGAGAT
Source organism: Lepidium sativum (assembly GCA_023374145.1). Taxonomy (NCBI): domain Eukaryota; kingdom Viridiplantae; phylum Streptophyta; class Magnoliopsida; order Brassicales; family Brassicaceae; genus Lepidium; species Lepidium sativum. The sequence goes on along the minus strand of JAKUCM010001311.1, from coordinate 17,992 downwards.
TTAAAAGTCAATAAAGTAGTTGACAAAAAAAAAAAAAGTAGTAACCCTCAGAATTTTGAACATATTATTGATTTTCTCTCTTCTTTCACTTGGAAGAAAGTAAATCTCAGATGTTGTAGATTAATTGTCAAACAATAGCACTGGCGTCAACCACCTTGTGTAACTTTACTTTCGCCTTCATGTGGTCTAGGTGTGAGAAGCGGTGAAGTTTAGAGAAGGATTTATGAAGCTCATAGAAGAAAAAGCTGCAGTTGGCAACCATGGTTTCTGACGGTGTTCTTTTTCATGCGAGAGTCTCCTCTCATCTTCCTTTTTTGTTGCTCCTTATTATGCCTAGTTTTAGGTTTTGGTTTTAGTTATTTTGGTTAAGGTTAATGAAGATTCCTAAGACTTAGTTAGTTAAATTGACTTATTCCTGTAAATCTTTATGGTATTTATAGTCTTGTTCGATTTGATGCAGTTTTCTTCCAAGTTCAAATTTATTTGGTTTATGTTCATTTTGCTCCTTGTCTCTACTGCAAGACTTAAATCAAAATCTGGTCTTATGTTGGTTTCTGTATAGGCTTCTAATTGGTTGACGTCATCATTTCCGATAATTGTCATCGACTTTGTCTTTTTTTTGTATGTATTGTTGGATCATTCTACCGGAGCAGAAATTTTGATTTTTAGTTTGTGAGGTACACTATCTCTATTATAGGAGGATTCGTCGTCCATTGGTTAAGCTGCTTATTGTGGTTTCAACTTACGGGTGTAGGATGTTTTTTTCTAACATCTTTTTTTCTTTTTTTTTTCGACGTTTCTTTTCGAAAGATTTCTCTTCATTACTCTTTTCTTATGTTAAATCGTTTGTTCCCCTTGTTTGGGCTTTGTTTCTGAAGATTTATTCATTTTCTCTGACTTATGTAGTCAACTGTTGTATTCTTCCTTTTTACTACAATCAAATTCCAGACGAAAGAAGAAAAAACTATTAGAATTCCTGACTGCATTTTTCCCGTCTAAAACTCTATTAGAACTCCAATAATTATACTTGTCAATAGAACCATTGATAGATTGTTCCGAAAAATTGTGCCATCAAATTTTCTTCCACCGAGTATTGGTAAAGCTCACCGTGGAATTTTGACAATCTGATTAATAGTAAGTTGTCAAAACTTACGACAAAAAAATTGTATATAACCAATAATGACGGGTTTTAGAAACTTAAAAATATAAATTGAATTTTTATAGTGTAACATTATAATATTTGAAATGAAAATATTGTAAAGTAAAAATAACTAATTATATTACAATTAATTTATAGTAAATGTAAATAAATATAATTCATAATGTTTAAGAAATATAATTCATATAACCAAGCATCCCGAATTAAACTATCATGACACCAACTTCATTTTAGTATGACACCAAATTTATTTCAGTTGGTATTAAAGATTCGATTTTTCCTTACTATATAGAGGTTTTAGATGTAAATTATAGGTTGTGGATCGAGTTTTATCAATCTGATTATTGAAAAAAATTAAACTGTCATGATATCCGTGAGAGAATAGCTCTCAGTTTCATTGAGGCATGACACATTCCATCAGTTCTGAAAACAACTGATATCTTCACCAAATCTTTATCAAGGCCTGCATTCATCCATTTGCGAAACAAACTCCAAGTTGGTCCTCCCACCTCGAGTTGGAGAGTGGTGTAAAAAGATTTAATCAGACACAAAGCATAGCAGCTGAAACACGGGGAAGCATGCCCAACAAAGGAACTAAGCTACAACACGTCTACGACTCACTCAATAATTCCAAGACCATAACGTCTCAACCTGAAATTTCTAATGATGCAGATACTTCTCACTATCTCAATCCCAATGTAATGATCATGAACTTGCCAAGTGAGTTTGTTATATTTGTATTTTTAGTAATAATTGTTACATATCAAATAATTTATACATCATGTGGGTTGACCTTTGGATTAGTTAAGTGTCGTAACGTTTAGCTAATTGTCGTGACACTTCACTCAAGTCATCAAGCCAAAAGTTATAAGTTAAAGAGATGCAACACTTCAATTGTCTATTTGTTATCTATATAAGACAAGTTTGTTTTAATGTAAAATAACAAGTTTCAGATAAATAAAACAGTTTCTATTTTTTTATTCTATGGTTAAGTCTCTTCTTTCTCTTCTCTTCTATACATAAATCGATATTCCAACAGTTTATAAAAAATTCAGAAAAACCCAACTCAATTCTCTTTACGTTTCAAATCTTATTTTCTCTCTTTTTTTTTTGTCAAACTGGACTTGAAAAGATTATAAAAAAAGTTCTCTCATTGTCATTTGTAGCAGCCACCGATCAAAATAAATTATCTTGTATTGCAAGTAGGGACAATATAATTCTTAATCATCCACGTGAATATTTAATCTTCATTCTCCATTGATCTTGATCATCATGGTTTTCACACAACCCAAATTTGTAAATGGAATAACCAAAAGCCATCTCAAGAAACAAAACCAAAACAGAGTTTAAGATTACTACAATGGAGAGAACGAAAAGAGCCATGGAAAGAATAGAATATTGATCAAAATGGTGAAGTACTGAGCCCTCAGAGACAACGATAGGACTGCGAGTATGTGACTCGCTTTGGCTTTTCGTAATCCATATGATCATAATTTTAATGTTTATTTTAGAAAATTTTATATTTAAAACGTCGATATGATCACGTTATTAACAACTCTTTTTCATATGTTAACAAAGTAGAGTTTTTTAGGTTTTTGCCTGACGACGACTAACCAATATTATTTCATTTACATGACTGGAGTATAAGATTTGTTCATTAAAGTGAAGACGAGAACATCGAAACAGTCATTCATCATAAAATTCCAAGAAAATGTAAACTCTTCTTTCCTTTTTTATCTCGCTTGGTACAAGTAAGTAAGTAGCCCTATAAAGCTAAATTCAAAATCCACCACCATGGCCTCCTCCTCCTGCACCCCCACCGAATCCTCCACCAGCACCACCACCATGACCTCCTCCTCCTCCTGCACCACCACTAAAAATTCCACCAGCTCCACCACCTCCAGCTCCACCCCTAAATCCTCCACCGGCTCCACCACCATGGCCTCCTCCTCCTCCTAAACCACCGCCTAATCATCCACCAGCACCACCACCTAATCCTCCTCCAGCTCCACCTCCAAATCCTTCACCATGACCTCCACCACCACCTTTGCCTCCACCTACACCACCACCAAACCCTCCACCAGCACCGCCTCTATTGTTACGAGACAAAACACTAGAAGAAACAAAGTAAGAAAAGAACAAAGAACACAAAGAAAGTTTTGCTGAAAATCTTTTGTTCTCTGATAATGGAAAATGAAAAAGACAACATGAAGTTATAAGAAACAAAAATGTAACAGCACCCACTACACCCATGAACTCATTATGTCCTATAATTAAAAATAAAAACTGAAACCCCCAATTGATTAGAAATAAAAACTAGCAAAACATGTAGCTGAAATCATTGATTGTAATTTGAATCATTTTTCAACACTCTCCCTTGATTCAAACTTGCACACTCCAAGCTTACTTCTGAAGTAGTCAAACTTTTTCTTCGATAATGCTTTTGTAAGAACATCTGCACTCTGCTCGTTTGTGCTGCAATGCTCCAAAACAATTGACCCTTCACTAACCAAGTCTCTGATAAAGTGGACCTTGATGGATATATGCTTTGTTCTTCCATGATATGTTGGATTCTTGGTCATTGCTATAGTTGCCTTGTTGTCACAGAAAATTGTTGTTGCCTTCACTTGTTCTTGCTTGATGTCTTCCAAAATTCTTCTTAACCAAACTGCCTGACATGCTGCTGCAGTAGCTGCTGTATACTCAGCTTCCGATGATGATAAAGCTGTCACTCTCTGCTTCTTTGAACTCCAACAAACTGCTCCAGAACCTAGATTGAAAACATGTCCTGAGGTACTTTTTCTATCTTCCACACAGCCTGCCCAATCGCTGTCTGTGAATCCAACTAATTCAAATTCTGAAACTGAGTTGTACCATAAGCCATAGTCTGCTGTTCCTGCAATATATCTCAACAACCTCTTTGCTGCTCCAAAATGATGCTTGGTCGGATTGTGCATGAACCTAGAAATTGCACTCACAGCAAAACAAATATCTGGTCTTGGGTGAGTTAGATAGATAAGACCTCCAACTAAACTCCTGAATTTTGTTGCATCTGCACTCATTGTTCCATCGTCCATTTGCAGCTTCTCATTGACATTCATAGGAATTTCTACAGCATTGCAACCTGTCATGTCAAACCTTTTAAGCAAGTCACAAGCATACTTATGTTGAGACACAGAAATCACATCTTCCACTTGCTTAACCTGAAGACCAAGGAAAAAAATACAACAACCCAAGATCTATCATCTCAAACTTCTCCATCATACTAGCTTTGAACTTAACAATAAGTGAAGCACTAGAACCCATGTAAATCATATCATCTACATATAAACACACAACAAGAATATCTCCTTCACCTTGCTTCTTTATGTAGAGAGTAGGCTCACTTTTGCTTCTTTCAAAGCCAGAATCTGCAAAGAAAGAATCAATTTTGTTGTACCAAGCTCTGGGAGCTTGTTTAAGCCCATAAAGAGCCTTATACAACCTGTAGACGAAACCTTCTTTGCCACAAACTACAAAACCTTCAAGCTGATCAACATAAACCTCTTCAAGTAGCTCACCATTCAAGAAAGCTGACTTAACATCAAACTGGTATATTGGCCAACGCATATAAGCTCCTACGGCAAGAAGAATTCTTATAGTGTCAAACCTTGCTACCGGAGAGAAAGTATCTTCATAATCCACTCCATATTCTTGTGCATACCCCTTAACCACCAGCCTTGCCTTATACTTTTGAATGCTGCCATCTACATGATACTTAGTTTTAAACACCCACTTCACACCAAAAGAATGTTTATCACTAGGAAGCTCAACCAGCTGCCATGTTTGATTCTTCTCTATAGAAGCGATCTCCTCTTCCATCGCTTTTCGCCATTCTTCATTCTTTTCTGCTTCATTAACTGTCACTGGATCAGCACTAAAAAATACATGTTGTTCCTCATAAATTTCTCGCAGTGATCTGAATTTTTGAGGTGGACTTGTGCTTGAATTTCCTTCTCCATCACTTGCCCCATTAACTCTAGGTGAGCTAGGTGCTGGATTTTGACTCTCTTCTTGTTCATCAATGTTGTCACTGGAAATTTCTACAAGCTCACCATTTCCACCTTCACGCCAAGTCCAAACCGCTTCCTCATAAAAGGTAACATTTCTGTTCTCAACAATCTTCCCACTCACATGATTGTACAATCTATAACCTTTAGATTGTGAACAATATCCAAGAAAAATGCATTTCTCAGATTTTTCATCAAACTTCTTCCTGTTATGAACATCTATAAGAGAGTAGCAAACACTGCCAAAAACTCTTAAATGACTCACTCCAGGTTTCCTGCCACACCAAGCTTCATATGGTGTTCTGTTTAAGACTGCTCTTGTAGGAGATATGTTCAACAAGTACACTGCTGTCCTCACACTTTCTGCCCAAAACTGATTAGGTAGATTCTTCTGTTTTAACATGCTTCTAGCCATCTCCACTACAGTTTTGTTCTTCCTTTCCGCTACACCATTTTGCTCCGGTGTGTAAGCTATAGTAAGCTCATGGTGTATCCCTTCTTTCTCACAGAATTGATTGAACTCAGTAGATGTAAACTCTCCTCCTCTGTCAGTTCGTAACACCTTAACTTGCTGCTCACCTTGTTTCTCCACAAGAGCCTTGAACTTCTTGAACATCTCGAATGCTTCTCCTTTCGATTCAAGAAAATACACCCAGCTCATCCTGCTGTAATCATCTGTCAGCATCAGAAAATACTTGCTGCCTCCAAGAGATGCGGTATGTATCGGACCACATAAATCAGCATGAACAATCTCAAGACATTGAGCTGCTCTCCTTGCTCTTCCTACTGGAAGCGACCTGCGAGTTTGTTTCCCATATATGCAGCCTTCACACAACTTAAGAGCATCAATCTTTGGTAAGCCAATGACCATATCCTTTTGATTGAGCACTCTTAACCCATTCTCATTTAGATGACCATACCGCAAATGCCACAACTTCGAAATTTCAAAAACTTTAGCGACCAAAGCACTTGTTTCAACAGAAGACATTTAATGGAAATAAATTGTTTGATGCCTTCTTCACCTCTGCCAACATGAGACCAGATTTCTTATCCTTGATGATACATACACCCTCATAAAAAAAAAAGACAGAACAATTGTTCTCCACGATTTGACCAACACTCAGCAAATTATGTGCTAGATCGGGAATGTAATACACATTATAGATGAGTTTGAGATTACCATGACCATTTTGGATAACCACGACTCCTCTACCTTCAACTTGAACTTCTTTGTCATTTCCAAGTTTCACATTAAGCTTGTAGGACTCATCTAACTCTTTGAACAAAGATTTGGTTCCCGTCATGTGATTTGAACAACCACTATCCAAATACCACACAGATTTGGACGTTTCCCCACTTTTAGATGCCATAAAAAGTCGAGGCTGCTCATCTTCTTGCTCAACAAAGCTAGCATGCTTTTCTTCTTTTTACCTTTTCCAACAGTCGGCCTGCTTATGACCATACTTCCTGCAATAATGACATTGAATGTCACTTTTGTTGGTACCTCTTGAGTTATCATAATAAAGTCTTCCTCTGCCTCTTCCATGGTCTCCACGACCTCCCGATCTGCCTTGTCCTCTACCTGCAGCTCCAGAACTGCTGCCATTCTTCTGACCAGAGTACTCTCCCTTCATTTGGAAAGCTTTTGCTTCACTTTTCTCAGTCTTATTACCAAGACGATCCTCATGACCAATCAACGAGCTCATCATGGTGTCAAAGGTATATGTACTCATATCATTTGCCTCCATGATTGCATGTACCACATATTCAAACTTTGGAGTTAAGCTCCTAAGAACTTTACTCACAACAATTTCATTTGACAAGAATTCACCATAAGACTTCATTTGGTTGACAACAGCGAAAACTCTCGCCAAATATTCTTGAATCGTCTCATTCTCCTTCATCAAAAGCGTTTCAAATTGATGACGAAGAGTCTGTAACTTGACAGGGACCGCCTTCTTATCTCCCATGTACTCATGCTTCAAAATTTCCCAGGCTTCGTGAGATGTATTCACCGCTGAGATCCGAGACAGGATATCATCCTCCAAAGCCGTCTGAATCCAAAACAGCGCCTTTGCATCCTTCTTGCGTCTCTCTCGTAACTGCTGATCAGGTTCCGCAGGATTTGCATCTTCAAATCCATTCTCCACCAAATCCCAACTTTCTTGAGATCTGAACATCGTCTTCATCTTGAGACTCCAAAGGTGATATTTTTTACCTTTAAATATCTGAACCGTACCTTGCTGATTCGATCCATTGGTTGCCATGGCTCTGATACCACAATGTTGTTACGAGACAAAACACTAGAAGAAACAAAGTAAGAAAAGAACAAAGAACAGAAAGAAAGTTTTGCTGAAAATCTTTTATTCTCTGATAATGGAAAATGAAAGAGACAACATGAAGTTATAAGAAACAAAAATGTAACAGCACCCACTACACCCATAAACTCATTATGTCCTATAATTAAAAGTAAAAACTGAAACCCGCAATTGATTAGAAATAAAAACTAGCAAAACATGTAACTGAAATCATTGATTTTAATTTGAATCATTTTTCAACAGCCTCCAATACCACCACCACCTTTTACACCACCAAATCGTCCTCCAACGCCACCACCTCCTCCAAAACCACCGTCTCCCAAAGTCTCCTTTTCAATCCTCCTATATTCAGCAACTCCAATAATAAGCACCACAAGCATCAAAACCAAAAACCCTAATCGCTTAGAAACTTTCCCCATCTTGTTCTTTCAGCTTTTATATTTTAAAGTGTTTGTCAGTGTCTTGTTTTCTCACCTTTCCTACTCTATTTATTGGCGAGGGTTAAAAAACACAAGAGCATTAATGAAAATTGGTTGAGGCCTGAATTTCACGTACAATTTTGGTCGTTCCGCCATCTGTAATGCTACAATTTTCTTCATGGCAATTAATGAATGTTGAGCATTTGTTCCTTTTTCAATTGTATACCTATAAGGCTATAACAAGATTTCAACCCTATCATTTTCTTTAATCATAATTAGATACATTTAGTGTGTCTCGAGTACTTTAATCACCGACTTAGTCGATTATCCAAAGTAGAGTTTGACATGGAGAATGTTTTAGGAATTTTCAATTCAAAACAAATTTCATAATAAAATTTTTTTACTGTTATAATCTAAAATAGTGGTGGGTGTAAGAACATCTCCAACCCACCACTAGGTTTTACTCTAAATACTATTTTAGGAGAATTTTCTCTAATCCACCTCTATTTTTGACTCTAAAATGAGAGGAATGCTATTTTTTTCCTCCATTTCAGGAGAATGATTTTTTCTTCTTCTATTTTAGAGGTGAACTTTTTATTTGCAAAATAGTCCTTATAATTTTATAAGTGATATAAATAACCACTAAAAGTATTTGAATATTATAAATGATCACTAAATCTAAATATTAATTAGATTTTCAATATTATAATGATTCTTCAACTTCTAAACAGTAAATAAATCTTAAATATTAATTAGTATTTAAATATTAATTTAAATTTCACAGATTTAACAACATAAATAGCAAACTAAACTCCAAAAATATTAATACTAGCTAGTCATTTATTTTTCTTATTCATTATAAAGCAATAATTACTAATGACTTAAATTCAGGTAATTGCTTGCGGATCCACCAAGATCGATACAATATTAGGAGAAGCTTGTTGATCTTCTTGTTGTCCACTCCGATTTTTTAAAATCCGTGTTTGCTCACTCTGAATATATGCACGAATATTTGGGTCTTCATTTACCTCTTTCAAAGTCACAAAATAAATCTTTCTTCATTTACCTCTTTCAAAGCATAATTTTTATTTTGAATCTCCAAATGATGTTGTCTTTGTGTGCTTATCTTTCTTTAATTGCTCCAAATATTGTTTATTTCCTTCTTCTAAAGTGTTGATAACCTCACTTGTTTGATCAACAAGTTTTCTTTTCATTTTGAATTTCTTTATCCCAGTTGGTCGTGGAAGGGAGATCCACCAATCATTTCGTTGTCGTCATCTATGTTTAGATAAAACGAAGATAAACTTGGAGATACTTGCGTAAGAGAATCAAGAATAGGATTTTTTGACTCTAATTTAGAGATCCTTGTGTTAGCTTCCACCACCCGAGTCTAGAAGTGATTGGATGTTTGGTAAACCCCTATGATTGGATCTTGATAAATTTTGATATAAAATTCACATAAAAATCGATCTTCTTCATTAAATATCTAGAAGAACGAGATCGACACATAATAACTACATGCATAATTTTGCATAATATGATCATCGAGGATGAGCGAGATCTCGATGCACCAATTGAAGTTGAAAGAGAAACTCCATCTCCAGAGGTCCAAATAGTAGGGGATGATAATATTCGATTTCCAATAGTTTTTAGGTTGGTTTAAAAAATCAAAGATAAAGAAGCTCATTTTTCACTTCGGAATGCATGATTTGATCATTTTGGGAAAAATATAGTAGTGATGATGTCTAAGCCAAAATCCACTTTGTTTATATGTTGTAATCTCATTTTCATAATAATAAAAAATGTTTTAGTCCAAAAATAATAAATGGGGTAAATTGTAAAAGTAAAATTTATTTATGGAAAATTTCGAAAAAATAAAATAAACGGGGTTAATTTGTAGTTCTTAGAAAGAAAATGTGTTAATGATAAATTAAAAATAGAATATACTTTAGAATATTATTTTTAGGGTAAAAATAGTGGAATACATTGGAACAAAACACATTTCTATTTTAAAATTATTCTATTTTAGAGTAAAAATAGAAGAATATATTGGAGATGGTTTAAGTGTGTGATGTGTGAGTTGTGACCGGAAAATGGATTAAAGATGATCTTATTGTTAAAAAAGTGAAGAGAAAATTCAACATGGGTTTAAAGACAGTGGGGTAGGGCAAGTACTAAGTCGTCGAATTAATTAAATTTCTTTTGTTATTTGAGTATCTCAACCACTTAACCGTTTATATAGTCAATTAGATGACAATATATATATATATATATATATATATATATTTTTGGTCATGTGTTTGTTTTTTTAGTTAATATAAATTTCTGAATTTTTTCATTATCAACCTGATTTAAATGCATTCATAACCACTAAATAATTATGATATTTATAATAAATTAGTCAAACTTAGAAAATAATATATAAAAATATTATAAATTAATTAGGAATCGTGACATATTAAATACATATATAAATACCCTTTAAATACTTTCATCTGCAATACTGTAAAACAGTTATGGTTTGGAGCGCAAGTCTATTATTGACATTGTTTTTAACCGTCTCAGCATATTTTCTCCACAAAACACAAGTAACTATAAGTTCTCTGTATAAAATAAAATATAACAAAAACTTACTGAGTATCTCTAAGGCTAATGCTTATTTGTTTAGTTTGTTTTTCCTTCACTTCATAAACTTCACTATTGCTAACACGAACAAATTGTTCGATGATATCTATGAAACAAACAAATAATTAACAAAAGTATTAACAACTATAACGACGAATTGAAATAATAATATTAAAAAAGAAAATATTATTTACCTATAAGATATATATGTTTCAAGGCACCCACCAAATAATTCACGGTAATTTACCAAATTTAAACCTCAAAATCGAATATGGGAGATGATCAGTTGACTTAACCGAAGTTGTGTATACAAAGGAGACTTTTTACTTATAAGTAGAAGTACAATAAGACTTGCTTGCAGGACAAACTTGTAGGTTTGTAATGATCTTAGTACTTCTCTGCTCAAGAAAATTCACGAATTTAAGAAACCAGTTTCTATCACATTATACTGAATTTTATCAACTTACAAAATATGAATTACTTAGAAAATATTCCTAATTATTATAAAAATATTCAAATAGAAAAATCATTAGTTACATACCTTAAAATCACAAAGAAGCATCTCATGGTTTGACAAATTCTTTAGAGTATACTTTTGAGAGGTTGAAAACCTTAACTTTAATTCTCTAGTTTTGTTTTTAGGCTTTCAACAAGAAATTTCAAAGAAATATATGATTAAGGGCAAATAAATCAAGGGAAAAAGAAGACTCAGAGTTGTTGAAAATCATTGGCTGTTTTATGATAATAGTCATGGGATAAGTATCCAATATAAGTTATTTGATATAATTAACCCTATTAAGATTAAGAGTATTGCATGGTTTTAACAAAAAAAATTCAGAGAAAGACATGATTAAAGACAAAAAATATCGAGAAAAAAGAGAGAGCATAGTCTTAAAGGTAAAAGCTCAAGAGAAAAAGATACCTAAAATCATTAAAAATTGTTGGTGTTATAAAAAACGTCTTAAATAGAAGTCGTTTGATATAATTTTCATATTAGGATTAAAAGTAAAATTTTAGAATAGATATTAATTAGGAATATCTTTTGTTATAATATTTATTTAAATATTAAAAATTAGTTATGATAAAGTTTTTATATTTATTTCAAATCTCTTTGTTGAATATAAAGAGATCATAATATTAAATCTTATATTTAAAGCAAATACTAATGTTATAAAATTTCTATGAAAAATGTCAATGCATATGTCATAATATAGCTACCGATTTTATTAAATTTAATTTTTATATCTTTATATATTGAATCTTTATATATTAAAGTTAAAACAAACTTATAATATTATGTTGATAAAAAAATAATAGTAATAATCAGTTAAACAATCTTATTAAATTTTATATAGAGAGATAAATAATTATTTTTAGTATTAAAAAAATTCAGTTAACGCTACGGTTTCATTATATAAAAGATACATATATAAACTCGTATACAATTTATGTCATAATATATTTACCGAAAAAAATTTATGTTTAACTTTTATTTTTTTTCTATATAGTAGATTTTGATTATATTTAATTGTTATCCTTACGTATTTAAGTTAAAATAAATTTTTATATATTCAAATTAAGGGAAAATGACAATAATGACTCAAGATTTCATTTTGAATGCAAAAATATATCTCCATTGAACTTTTCTCCAAAACTAACCCATAAAGGTAGTGAATTTCTAATTTTACTCTTAATAACCGAACAAAAAACATAAAAACACAACTACATTTATACTTCTCGTAGATATTGAAGATTTTCATGTGAAGCCTATTCTTTAATTATATAATTAATTTAAAAATTAAATAGTAATTAGTATTATATGCTTATAATTTTGATTACAAATCTAAAAATAGAAAATTATGAAGTATTCAAAATAAAATTTCACTAAATTATGGTCAAATAAAATAAAAAAATATCAAATTATAAAGTTTATAAACAAACCATGTAATGGTTTACAGTTTAATAAGATATGGTAATCATGTGAGATATTTAAATTTTGTATTTTAAATGTATAAATAGAATAAAAGAGTTAAATTGTGCATATATTTAGAAAATATAATTATTTGGTCTAACATTTGAGTATTATAGAGAAAATATTTGGTTTGCGCTAACAAAATTACGACTTAGATTTTAGGATATAGGGTTGGGAGGTTAGAGTAGACTTCATATGAAGTTTGCTCCATAAATATATATTTAATTTCAAATTAATATAGTAAATATTATTATATGCTTATAATTTTGATTGCAAAATCAAATAGTAAACAATTATGAAATATTGAAAACAAAGTTTAACTAAAACATGATCAAATAAAATCAACAAAAATCATACCACAAAGTTCATAAAAAAAACTATGTAATGGTTTAGGGCTTAGCAATATAAGATGGTAATTGTGTCAGATTTGTAAATTTTTCATTATGAAATGTAGAAATGGAATAAAAGAATTAACTTGTGCATATATTTAGAAAATATAAGTTTTTATTCTAATATTTACTTATTAATATTTGGTTTGCGTTTTATAATTTAAGTTTTGTTGTTAGGGTTTAGTGCAGACTTCATATGAAGTTTACGATTTACAGGAGTAGACTTCATGTCTAGTGTACTTTCAAAGCAGATTTCATGTGAAGTCTACTTTCGAAGCTACGATGCAGATTTCACGTGAAGTCTGTATAATGTTTGCAGACTTCACCTAAAATCTGCTCCATCCAACGTGTTATATCTCATTTAGGCCAAAGTGTAAGAAATCTGAACCCTTCTCTCCTCCTTAACGATCTAAGACTTTTTCACTATTTTCTCATAGTATTCGCCTGTTTTTGCATGTTCCATGGGAAGCTTCTAGCCACCGAAACCTCTTGTCTATGACCAACTACCATCATATCTCTGAAAAGGTAGAGTTGTTTTGGAAAATGTTGAGTTTTTTTCTTCTTGTTAAAGTATTAATTTTTTTTTTCTGTTTTATTTTTATTTAAATATCCAATTTTTGAAGGAGATCTTGTGGAACACAAATTTTTTTAAATATATTTAATAGGTATAAATTACGTTTTAATCGACTTTATGTGAAAGATCTAATTATTCTGAACTTTCTTGTGAAAATTTTTTATATTTGAAGAAAGTTATGTCAAAGTTTTTTTTTTTATGATTTCTACTTAAATATTTGTTTTTGAAATGAGATCTTGTGAACAAATTTTATTTTTAATTTTTTTAGTTAAAGAGTACATTTTTAATGAATATGATGTGAAATATCAATTTTTTGAATTTGTTTTGTGAAATATTAATTTTTTTTGAATATTTCTTGGGAAAGGTTTTTTTTTGAACTTTTCTTGTGAAAGTGCTATTTTAAAAAAAAAATTCTTGTGAAAGATATTTTTCTTTTGAACTTTTTTTTTGTGAAAAATTTCATTTGTAATGATAGGTTATGGCAAGTTTGATTTTCTCTAGTTAAAGATTTGTTCTAGCTTTTTTGAAAAGTTCTAGCTTTTTTGTCTTATCTAGTTAAAGATTGAATCTTTTGGTATGATTTGTTAAACTATATTTGGTTGAAATTTTTTTAAGTAAAACTTAGTATCTTGACTTTTTTTATAAAAAAATGTATTTTTAAACTTAAAATTATATTTTTTTCTTAAAATTTGATTTTTTTCTAGTTAATGATTATAATTTTAATGACTTTCATAAGAAAATTATTTTTTTTCTTGTATAAGATTTACATATCTAATGAGTGTTATGTGAACATATTGATTTTTGAAATTTTTTTAAATTTTACATTTTTATTAAAAATATTGTGTGAGAATCAATATTTTTTCTTTTGTCGTTAAAAATTATATTTTTATTAAGTATTTCCGTTGGTTTTAAGGAGACTTTTTAAGAAGACCTTTTATGCATATTTCTAAAACAATTTTCTTAAGCAGACTTCTTAAGAAGCCTTCTCAAGAATATTTATTTTCCAGATTTGTTTTAAGATTTAGTTTTATTGATTTTATTATAGTACTTAATAAATTTAATTTTCTTTCATTTATGTTTCCAGATTCTCATACTTAGATTGACGAGCTAAAATTTTTGTGAAAGCTTTCCTAACTGACAAGAGACGAAGAAGAAGAAGATGATGATGATGATAATGTCCCATACTTGATGATTTTTGTTTGCTTAATGATTATCATGTGAGAATAGTTTTTGTTATTATATTTGATTGGTTAATTAAGCATATAGTCTGTTGTAAATTCCATTTGCTGATTTATATTGAAGACAAAATAATTTTAATGTTGAATAGTTTTATCTATATTTAATGTTGAACTAAAGACAACATAAACTAATTTATTGAAGTGCTTCTTATCATAATTTATGATAAGAACATATAAAATGGCATGATTTATACTTCATATGCCAAAAGATAAAGAAGTAAAGCAATAAACAAAACTCTAGAATTAGCAAGAGTTTGTAATAAATAGAGATTCCACAAATACTTACAAGAACGTTGTAAATTATTATTATACACATGAGGTCTGAAGAATACTTTATTTAAAGTCTACTTTCAGTGAGCTAACTATATAGATGATTTCTAGAATTTATGCAACCATAACTATAATATATAAACACGTAAAACTTGGACGTAAGCAAATACAATATCAAAAACGAAAAAATATATAAAAATATAAGAAAAAATTCAAACATGCTTTAAATACATTTATATATAAATTTACATAGCTGACTTCACATTAAGTATACCTGGAGTAGACTTCATGTGTAGTCTACTTTGAATTATCTAACTAATTATATCACTTCTACAATTTAAATAGACTTAACAATAATATATAATCATGTTAAACTTATACAAAAAACAAATAAACTATCAAAACACATTGGAAAATACCAAAAAAAGTAAACAAAATTTTTTAACGTACTTTAAATGCACTTTTAACAAAATTAAACGGAAAACTTCACATGAATTCTACTGTTTATCTTCAAGGACTTCAACTAAAGTCTACTTTAGAGTTCAAGCGAAATCTACAAAGATAAAAGCAGATTTCACCTGAACTCTAATTTTGAAAGGTTATATTTGCAATTACCCAGAATAAAGATTGTTATTCGTATACATCACGTGAATTCTCCTTAATTTCGTTTCAAAATGGTAGCTTTCACAAAATGTAGTTGACTTCATGTAGAAGTCTACTCTATAAGACAAAGGTTAATTTTACAATTGACTAATTTTGACTTTAATAATAGAAGTCTCCAAAAGAAGTTTCCGACGAAGGAGACTTCAACAAAAATATAGTAGATTTCTCTTCAAGTCTACAATATTTTATAAGAAAAATTTATATTAATTACGCAAAAATCATATATGGGCTCCATTTCTTATTATCAAACGTAGATTCACATGAAGTATTCAGAACTTTAGAAGACTTCAGGTGAAGTCTTCGCTTTCACACAAATTTTTATATTTTTTTGGTCAAATTATCTTAATGTTGGTCAACTTCAAAAATAAACCCTCTAAGAAATGGAGACTTCAAATGAAGTTTGCGTGATTTTTGAAGAATTCATGGGAAGTCTACGTAAGAGTCTAAATTTTATTCAATTGAAAACTTGACTCAGTTTTTAGTAGACTTAACATGAAGTCTTTGTTTATATTTTTGTTTCCAAAAAAGAATGTGAAGACTTCAAGTAAAGTATACTCTCTGAATCCAGAAAATAGTCAAATGCAAAACTAAAATATGTGTTGACTTGCATACTTCAGATGAAGTTTACAAGGAGCACAAATTTTGCGTGAAGTATATTCTCTGCAACTTTCGGAAATATGCAGAAAATAGCTTTTGAACTAAATCGTTAATCTTTACTTTTAGTTGCTAAATGCACCAAAAATGGAAGGTTTGAGAATTTTGAAATGTTAAAATGAAAATTAGAGAGATTTGTGAATAGAAATGAAGAGAGAATCAAAGGAAATATGGTTGGAGATTGTGAATGGTGGTTTGTATGTTCGAGTATAGAAGATTAATGGGAATTTGGAGTTTTATTTTTGTTTTAGTGGTGGTTGGTGGAATTGAAGATAATGACATTTTTGTAAATATTGTTGGTTTGATAAATATTTTAGAAATTTTATGATTTTCTGAAATTTAAAAAAAAAAACAGAGGTCACTTAAAAAAGATAATAAGAATAATAATAAAAATCAGTTAAATAATCTTATCAAATCTTATTAAAAATAAAATAAAATTATTTTTTTGTTATTATAAAAGATTGAAATCGACTAACGCTACGGTTTTAAAAATCCTAATCATATAGTTTATATCCATTAACCACTACAGGAAGAACATGTTTTGGTAGCATTGGAAAACACTATCTAACAATATAATAACGTTATCTGACATCACCTACGATGATAGGTATAGCATTTTAGATAGCAGATTTTGACACTCCTATTAAATCTTTCGATGTTATAATGGTTATTCTTTTACAGTTAAATATATTTTTATAACGTTGTATACTTATTATTAATATTTTTTTGATAGCATTATATAGATGTTATGTATTATTTCATTTTACGTTAATATCTTATATTATAGTGTTAAAAATTTGTTATGATATGTGTATCTAGTATCTACTATTTAAAATAGGGTGATTTACTTAAATACTTTAAAGTTATAGGATAATGACTTAAATATTCTAGAATTATCTATAAATACTCAAAAACTCTTTAAAAAAAATATCATTTTACCCTTTTGAGATGTGTAAACAAAAAAGTAATAACGAAAATGCCATTAATAAATTATGCCACGTCAGCACACGTCAATCACATAGATCTGCCGCCATGTCAGATTAAGCTCAATCAAAGTCCAACAAGCTCCACCAAAGTGTAGTAGAGTTTGGTAGAATTTGGTATATGATAGTGTAGTAGAAATTGGTAGAGCTCGGTAGAGCTAGTCCACGTGTGGTAAAGTTTGATAGAATCTTATTTAGATCTGTGGCTCTAATCTTCGTAAGACTTCACCAGACCGTAGATGACTTTTTACTAACCGGAAATTGCTTCAACGCATCTAAAAGAAGAAAGAAACCAAAGAAAAAGCAAGTAAATTACTAATCATTAAAAGCAAGCTTAAAACTTTAAAACTCTAAAGAATACAGAAACGAAACTAACACACACCGTCCTCCATTAAAACATGTAATTGCTTGAAGCTCATTTTCTCTCTCTCTCTAGAGATATCAAGCTCCGACGAGTAAATATATGTGCTCTAAATCTAAAAGAAATTCTTGATCTCACAGAAAATAATGAATCCAATAAAGTAAGAGAAAGAATGAAAAAAGAGAAGGTGAACTACTTAGATCCTCCGACGAAGAAACAGTCGACGCCGCATCGACCACATCCACACATGTGGAAAAAAGTAGTTGGGGGAAGAGGAGACCATGAAAGAATTGGGATCCAAAAATTATATGTATTAAG
>JAKUCM010001310.1:0-50956 GCA_023374145.1 Lepidium sativum | reverse complement strand
TTTATTTGTGCGTAACGCATGAATCATCTCCTGAACAATCAGGATATTGTCCGAGATCAGCCTACCTGCTACAAAAGTTGACTGTGTCTCTGACACAATCTTAGGTAGCACTCGTTTGAGCCTTAACCCTAAAATTTTTACAACCAATTTATACCCTATGTTACACAAACTGATAGGCCTAAATTCCGTCATCTTTGACGGACAAGGCACCTTAGGTATAAGACTAATATTAGTCTTATTTAAATCCTTTTCAAAAAATCTGTATTTAAAAAATTCTCCACAACTAAAAATAGATCATTCTTTACGATCTCCTAGGAGGATTGGAAAAACAGAGTCGTCATGCCATTTGGGCCTGGAGCCTTATCCGGGTCCATTTGAAACAAAGCAGTTTTGACCTCCTCCTCTGTAATAGGTCGCATCAGAAACTGGTTATCCATATCCGTGACTTTGCGCTCTAAATTAAGCTCACTACTATGTTGTGTTCTAGTCGATGAGAAGAGTTCTGAAAAATAAGTTACTGCTTCGTGAAGTACCTCTCGATCTTTCACCACCCACTGACCACTTATATCTATTATTCCAGTTATTTTGTTACGTGCTCGCCGTTGCGCACCGCTGTGTGAAAAAACTTTGTGTTCTCATCACCCTCTTTCAGCCATTTATTTCTACTCTTTTGTTTCCAGTAGAGCTCCTCGTCCAATTAAGCTACCTTTAGCTTCGCGTTAGCTTCCCGTAATATCTCAATATTAACAATTGCACTAGAATTTTCTAGTTCCACAACCCGTTTCCAAAAATCTATCTCCTGTCTACCCGACTTTACATGCATACATCTCCAGTGAGATATCTCTTTTCTACAAAGCTTAATTTTCTCCACCAAGGAAGAACGAGCCCGTAGTCTATTATCATTTATCTTCCAACTACGCTCTATGATATCTTGGAAACCTTTTTTTCCCAACCATCTTTTGTCAAAACAAAAACTTTTAGCCTTAGTTGTAAGTGATTGTTCTTGACAATGTATAAAAATGGGGCGATGATCAGATCCGATCATATCCAAGTAATTGATTTCCGATTTGGGAAACAACTCATGCCATTCTGCATTTCCAAAAGCTTTGTCTAGAACACATCTAACTACTCCATTTCTACGTACACCTCTCTACGACCACCTGTTCCCAATTTTTGGAAACTCTAGCAAGCCACAGTCACGTAACATTTGATTAAAAGGGAGGAAAGAATTTATGGTCCTAGTAATTCCACCTTGTTTCTCATGATTACCAGTTATTTCATTAAAGCCCCCACATAAAGTCCATGGATCGGAACGAGTTATACCTACTCGTGTGAGTTTTTTCCAAACATATGATCGTTTTGATTGAATAGGTTCTCCATAAATAAACGTGATATGGGATACAATGCCTAGATTATTGACTGTTATATATATCATATTTTTTGCCAGATAGTTTATTATCACATTGCTTGTATCTTGATACATTAAAGCTAATCCTCCACTAGAACCCACAGGCTCTACTGTGACCATTTTGTTAAAACCCAAGTGATATTGGATTTTTTCCATAAAACATACTTTATTTTTTGTTTCTGACAAAAATAAAAAATCTGGTCTATGAACTTTCCAAATATCTCTTAAATAATTAATTGTAACTTTATTTCCCAGACCTTGACAATTCCAACATAATAATTTCAAAATCATTAAAAAGATACTTAAAAAAAATTACAGAGCCTTTTTACTCTTATTCATAACCATTTTTGGATTTGGTGACATTTGGCCCACTAAGATTAATTTCCTAGTACTAACTCCCTTTAAATGAGTCATAGTTCGACCAACTAACTTAGTAGAATGTGCAGATGCCTTTGATTTTACTTCACGATATCGCTGCAACTTTGCCGCAATCATTTCATTGTGTTGAACCCTCTCTGCATCAGATTGGACACCTTGGCTAATGAGAGCTGCTTCAAGGGCTATATCATCAAGCACTTCCTCATGCAGCCCATCTAATTTGTCGTCCTCCAAATTTTCTTCATATTGGGCCTTATCGTGGCCCAAATGATCCAGAAACACATCATCCTCCTCCAGATCATCTACAGCTTCCAATAAGGTTTCCAATTGCTGCCGCTCATCTTCTGCTGAGTCTGCGACCACAGTATCATCCTGATTGTCCCCTTGAAACAATGGACGCCGCACCTTTTTTGCCGAGGATGTCTCAGCTACCACTTCCTCCACTTTGTTCTTTGTGATTTCTCCTAAAAGTGACCGAGGCAAGGCTGTACCTCTTGTTTAGAATATTGTTTTCAACATATTGTTTTAGAAGTCTAAAATATGAACCAAAATTAATCTATATTAAAGGGACCGAACCATACAAAATAACCAAACGGGTAATAAATCTATGTATCCAAAAAACCGAATCCGAAACCAAATTTTAACTTTTTAAAGTTTTTATTTTATTGTTTTTTTAATTTTGAATTACTATATAAAAATACAAAACTCGATCTAGACCGTACATAACCATATACGAAAAATAAAATACTTGAATAAGTCTTAAAATAAATAAAAAAATAAAATACTGGATTAGATTAAGCAAACTTGATAAAATATCAAAAATGGATATTAAATCTATGTATCGAGAAAATAAAATTCGAAGAGAAACTAAATCAATAACTAAATTATTAACCGATATATTTTTATTAAATTTTAGTTTTTTAAAATTTTTTGTACTAAATATTAATTAATTTTTAGTTATATATATAATTTTGTAACATAACTCATGTTAATTCTATAATTTATAACACAACTATATTTTCAAAATATACGAAATAACATTAGCCACTGAAAAGATTCCTGATTAATTTTCGTACTTTGGATAAAAATTATTTATTTCCATTATAATGACACTCTTTCCTTTGAATTTTGTCAAATTTTTTTATATTTTGTTCTCCTCTTACCAAAAATCACATTTTTATCTCTTCCCCAACGTTAAAAGCTCCTCTTTCTCTTCCTCACTTTTTACCTCAAAACAAATTCTACAAGAAAAAAAAATAGAGACAAATCTGTCTTCAGTTTAATCTCTAAACTATACGACGATTTTTTTCCTCCACTCCCGTAAATGTAAATTTTGTAAATATCGGAAAAAGCAACAATTTTGACGCTCTAAAATGGCAGAATTTGTAGAACCAAATCTCCTTTCCACAGAGACCATCAATTCCGATGATGCGATGGGCAATTTTGTCGACACAACCTCGATAACTACTCTCGAAACATTGATTTTTCAGATGGATTTCCCTTCAGAGACTGAAGAGATCATTGGAGAGATGATTGAGAAAGAGAGACAACATTCGCCCAGACATGACTACTTGAAGAGACTGAGAAATAGGGATTTGGATTTGACAATCAGAAACCAAGCCCTTGATTGGATTTGGAAGGTCATATTTTTTTCGTCTTTGGATTCTTTGTCTTTCTTCTGTTGACTTAGTTCCTACCAAGTCCATAATCTGAGTGACTTTGATCTGAAAAAGACATAACTTTACCTTATTTTTGAGCTGCAAGAATCAATATTAATTGTATGTGCTTGATTATTACAGGCTTGTGAAGAACTTCAATTTGGACCATCGTGTATGTGCTTAGCAATTAACTACCTGGATCGTTTCCTATCTATTCATAACTTGCCTGTAAGTCAGATATAATAAACTCATTCCTGGCCTAAGGTTTCATATTGCCCTTTGATGGTGGATTGACATATTTATGTTTTTGTAGAGTGGAAAAGCTTGGACTGTGCAGTTGTTGGCTGTGGCTTGTTTATCCTTGGCAGCCAAAATAGAGGACACTGATGTTCCAGAGTTAATACATCTGCAGGTTCTATTAAACTCCCATTGATGACTCTCATTTCTAGTTTTGAAAACCAGTTACCAACATTCTACTAATGATAACATCAACAGGTTGGAGATCCTTGGTTTGTCTTTGAGTCTAAATCAATCCAAAGAATGGAAATTTTGGTGTTGAATGTATTGAGATGGAGGTTACGATCCGTGACACCGTGCTCTTACATAAGATACTTCTTAAGTAAGATCAGTGGATATGCTCAAGAACAACCTAGCGGGTTAATGTGCAAATCACTACAAATGATAGCCAGCACAACCAAAGGTAAAGGGTCCCTCCTTTTTCATCGAATTTTGTCTTTTTGTAAAGTCAGTCTTGCTTTAGATTATGGACTTATGGGTTGTCGTTTCTTTAATGGTGGTTGTGAAAAAATGTAATGTATGAGCAGGAATTGACTATTTGGAGTATAGAGCTTCAGAGATTGCTGCTGCAGTTGCTCTTTCTGTTTCTGGAGAACTTCACACACTACATTTTGAAAAATTCTCCTTCACTCCTCTCTTCTCACACCTTGAAAAGGTAAGCAAAAGTCACCAAAAGTCATGGAAACATAGTTATATGCATACATTAATGCACAGTGTCTATTAATGTACCTTATTTGAATCCCTTTAAAATCCAAAAGCTATTTGAGTATAAACCAAAAAAGACCAGTTCTGAATGTGAGTCTCGTGATACACTCACATGTTTGTAAAATGTGCTCTCTCTTTTTTGTTTTTCTTTCTCACTCCAGATCTAATGGGTTCCATTTACATTCAACCTTGGTGATTTGGGTCCTCATGGGGACCAAAAAGGCTTAAGCTTTCGTTTGTCTGTTTTTTATTTCACTTGTTTGAATTTTGTTTTGTATCTCTGTGTGTGAGTGTGTGCAGGAGAGAGTGAAGAAGATTGGTGAAATGATAGAGAGAGATGAGTCAACTTCATGTTCACAAACACCCAATAATGTAGTCTTACAATCTAAGACTCGTTACGCTCGTTCTCCCTCTACTACTTCTGTTTCTTCCTCCCTCACTTCTCTTTCCTAATTTCTCTTTTTCTCCTTTATTAATGTCTTAACTATAATTTTAATTGCTAAAAAAAAAAACAAAGACAATTGCATAATATTTTTGTTTCTATAAAAGATAGATAAATGTGAGAGAGTAATGTTTTGTCTTCGATTGGACTATAAAGATGGTTATGAGATATGTATGTTATAAAAGATACTATTTGGTTCCCGCCAAATATTATTGCGGGAAAAAACTAACACGGTTAAGGGAGACTTTGACTTTCTACCTAACTAACCTTTCTAAAAGAGGCTCGTGTCATTCTAATGGGCTTTTATTTGAGCCCATTATCCTGTTTCTATATTTTATTTTTGGGCTAAAAACAATCATCGGTCGTCCAATTATGGACCAATCTATTTAGGTATAAAATGAGTCAGTTCAAAAAAAGTTATTAATAATATGGTTGATGGATTGATTGATAAATCACTTTACTTTTCTAATCTGTGATTTTGACCTTTATAAGCTGAAACCCATTCGACTTTGAGACTGACCTAAGTCTTTCGTTTCCTTTTATGTTTCTCGTGAAAATGGTTTAGGATTTATTAGGTACAAAACCCATAAAGAAATCGATAACTGGTTCGATCTCAAGTAGTATATTATCATTATCCTTAATTCAAATTCATTTTGTTTCAAATAAGTATATTCTTTTATCACAAGAATAAAAAATATTTTGGGATAAGGGAATACGATGATTCAATGATGATTTAAGAACAGGATGGCCTAATTCTTTATTTTTTTTTAAATATTTCCATGTTCATTCTACTTGTATATAAACATATTGGTTGATTAATAAATTTTCACATTTCGTAAAATAAAAATATAGAAGATAAAAATTACGTAAATATCTTATGTAATATGTTTACACAAATGTGAACTCATATAACGTATTACCGATATTTTAATTTTTTAGTTCGGTAACTAAACCACAGTTGTATTGCTACAAAATCCATTTTGTCCCGTGAGCTCTTCATTCTTCATTATTGGACCTGTTAAAGAACTTGCTATGACTCTACCTGTAGATAACTCCACACTTAGTTATAACATAATGATATTAGACTATATAACAATATCGAGAGTATATCTTGAATATAAACAAATCGAGAAATGCTAAAAACTATGATTTTTCTTCAAATCAGCTGGTGGGGTAATAATAACTTTCGTGGTCGGTGTTTGAACAGAAGATGGGCCTTACTAGAGTGCAATCAAGGACTATTTCGATGTAATACCATTTAAAATTATTGGAATTTACTTGGCTATTCTATTGTTTAAGGGAAAAATAGATGTTATATCACATCAAATAGGAAGATAAATTGCCAACTATATATCAGTATTAAAAAATAATTTATAAAAGGGTAATTTGCTAGATTATAGCGGAATTAAGTGTTAATTATTGAAATAGAGCAAATGTTTGTAAATTGGTAAAAAAGTTTTTTAATTTAATATATATTATTTTGCCTTTTCCTAATGAGGAAAAAAATAAATACGAAAATGCCAGTAATAAAATCTGTCACGTAAGCGATCAACTCTACCACACGAACATAGTGCAGTATAGTAGAGTTAGATTTGCAGTGTAGTAGAGTTGAAGTGTGCTTGGTAGAGTTAGATTTCCAGCGTAATAGAGTTGTAGTTTGTGCTCTAATAAACTCTACCACACGAACAAAATGCAGTATGGTAGAGTTAGAGTTCCAGCGTAGTAGAGTTCAAGTATGCTTAGTAGAATTGACAATAATGAAATTTTGTGTGTAGTAGAGTTAGATTTCCAGCGTGATAGAGGTGAAGTGTGCTTGGTAGAGTTAGATTTCCAGCATAATAGAGTTGTTGTTTGTGCTATAATCAACTCTACCACACGGACATAATGCAATATGGTAGAGTTAGAGTTCCAGCGTAGTAGAGTTCAAGTATGCTTAGTAGAGTTGACATTAATGAAATTTCGTGTGTAGTAGAGTTAGATTTCTAGCATGTAGAGTTGTTGTTTGTGCTCTAATCAACTCTACCACACAGATAGAGTGCAGTATGGTAGAGTTAGCGTTCCAGCGTAGTAGAGTTAAAGTATGCTAAGTAGAGTTGACATTAATGAAATTTCGTGTGTAGTAGAGTTAGATTTCCAGCGTGATATAGAGGTGAAATGTGCATGATAGAGTTAGATTTCCAGCTAATAGAGTTGATCTTTGCGCCCTAATCAACTCTACCACACGAACAAAGTGCAGTATGGTAGAGTTAATTTTGAAAACCTAGCCTACTTTCGTAGTAGAGCTTAAATTACATATTTACCCTTCAATTATTAGCTCATCTGTGCGCATCCAGCTGATTCCTCCATAAGTGACACCATTGTAGCTTTCTTGAAGCTCCTTTACTTCTTCGAAGCTCCTTTGCTTTTTCTGTTTATGTTTGGATCTATGGATCAAATCATTCAAGTTTGTGGGATTTGGAGTTTTAATGAAAATCGATGGATATTTTCGGTGGACCAGTCGTACGGGTGTTGGATCATAGGCATTGTCGAAGATTTAAGGCTCGATGAATTTTTGGAGATGGTTTATGCCGATTTTGGTTTGGATGAACACTTTCATGAGCTAAAACTAAGCTACATGCCAAATGTAGTCATTCATTGACTACCAGAAGATACTCCCTCTGTATTTGTAAGTAACGATAGACAATTGCAAGTGTTTGTTTCACAATTTCCTAAAGAACCAATGCGTCTATGTGTCAAAATTACCACTAGATCTCGTGTTTCATTAAGTTACCCTCAAAAAGGTTAGTGTAGTTGGAGAAACAGTGACGAGAAATTCCAATGTAAGTTGGAGAACAATGATGCCTCGTATAATAGAGTTGACTCTAGGTGTAGTAAAGTTGATCCGGTGTTTAGTATAGGTGGACCAAACAATGAGCGTATACCAGAAAATGTGAAACATGAAAGTGAACATGCTGAGGACGAGGATGTTGAATTCGACTGTTGCGATGATATGGATGGTGCAAGCTCAGATGATGAAGATTATATCAGTGTTCGTAGAAAAATCGAAGGAAGAAGAGAAGAAAAACCTATCGAAGAAAGCAACGGGGTTGGATTTGAATACTGAGTATTTGGACATAGAAATGTCAACACTCGCATTGGTTGTTGGTCAACGATACTCATCAAAAAAAGAACTCATGACCAAGCTAAAAATACTTTCTGTCTTACAGAGGTTTGACTTCGATGTTGTTGCTTCATCGAAAACAGAGTTGGATGTGAAATGTTGGGTACCAAACTGTCAGTGGAGAGTGCGAGCTTCACCTGTAGACGACGATTGATGTTTCTTTGTCCGGAAGTATAGGGGAGAACATAGTTGTTCTATTATAAAGAGATCAGGTCGTGCACGACAAGCGTCAATGGACGTCTTAGGAAGGTTATACTTGGAATTTTTAGGTGGAATTGGGCCATCTGTTCTTCCTCAACATGTTGCTGATTCAATGAGCAAGCGATTCGATCTAAAGGTACAAACGTAATTTTACGCCATATTAGAGTTAATCTTCGTAGTAGAGTTAGATTGCAGTGCTAACGTTTAAGTAGAGTTGGTCTGACAGTGTGGTAGAGTTAGATAACAGTGTGGTAAAGTTGGATTATGTGTAGTAGAGTTAGTCTGTCGTTTTCGGTAGAGTTAAGGTATTAGTGTGTGGTAGAGTTAGATTGCAATTTTGACGTTTGGTAGAGCTGGCTTGCAGTGTAGTAGAGTTAGTCTGACGTATGGTAGAGTTAGTGTGACATTTAAGTCTGACGTTTATGCAGATGAAGTACTGGAAAGCACACTGTACTCTAAGCCGAGCACGAGCCCTAGTTACCAGCAGTTCGGAAAGTAGTTATGAAGAACTTTCGTCGTACTTGTTTGTTATTAGAAGAGCGAATCCCGGAACTCTAATAAAGCTCGAAGTTGACGCGCAAGACATGTTTAAGTTTCTTTTCATCGCCTTCGATGCAAGTATTAGGGGTTTTCCCTACATGAGGAAGGTTGTTATTGTCGATGGTACATTTTTTCTAGGGAAGTATAAAGGTACTCTACTAACTGCTACCATGCAAGATGGTAACTTCAACATATTTCTATGGCTTTTGGTGTGGTTGATACCGAGAATGTCGAATCTTGGGAATGGTTTTTTAGACTGCTCAACCGTGTGATCCTTGATGGCATATGCTCTACAAAAAATGAGAACCATGAAAATGAACTCTATTACAAATGTAAATGTACTCTACCACACTACAACCTAACTCTACCAAACCTCATACCAACTCTACCAAACTACCATTCAACTCTATCACACAACAACATAACTCTACCCAAACCCCATACCAACTCTACCAAACTACAATTCAACTTTACCACACTACAATTAAACTCTACAGAACTACACCTAACTCTACCACACTACAATTCAACTCTACCAAATGCAATCCAACTCTACCAAAATACAACCTAACTATACTACACTACAATTCAACTATACTACACTGCAATTCAACAATACCACACTTCAACCTAACTCTACCACACAACAAGCCAACTATACCACAGTACAGTACAACTCTACAATCTGACTCTACCAAACGTCATTTGAGTAATTAAACTCTACCTTATGAACTCTACTATACTGAACTTGACTAACTTACTTGCATGACTCTACTACTGCACCAGGGGGAGTGCAAGATGGGTCGGGATCGAAAATGTTAATCTTCCTTTCGTTGCGATTAACTTCGATGGCCACCCAGTAAATGTTGTCAATATTATGAGGGATGTAGATAGTGTCCACGTCTCTCATCCACTGCTTCCTAGTGGCACTGAATGTGGGTGCAGTGCCGTCGAATACATATTTAAACCCACCAGGACACAGAAAAGTATCCTCATTTCCCAGGTAATCCCTTTTGTGCGTGTAGCACCAAAAACCACAAAACAGTGGTTCCATGAAAGCTAGGCGATTACTCCTGTATGGGCTTGGAGTTTGCAAGGATCTTTACCGAAGGAGATTCATCCCGCAGGCAATATGCTGTAAAATTTTTACTGTATTAGTGCTCTAATCTAACTCTACTAAACTAAAATTACGTCATAATACACTTTAACTTACGCAATCGTGAAGCCAGCCATAACGAGGGACATGCCACTTCTCTTTTGGGCATATCAAGCGGAGGAAGAAATCCGCATTTGGATTGGGGTTCCCGTCGATAGTAAGTTCTCTACAGAATATATCACAATTGTACATAATCGGCGAATTAATATGTTACAAACAGCACATTAAAGTAGGTACTTACAATTGATGCTTCATATAGTCACATAACCGAAGTACTTTTAATTTTAAGATTGGACCAAAAAGATCATAGACACTCCGAGAATGAATAACATTCTTATGAATCCGCTTGACAATGGAACAACCTTGGAAAGGGGATACCTGTAAAAAGAAGGGACTGTAAAATCGTATCAGCTCTACCAAACGTCAGCCTAACTCTAACTTAGTACAACCTACCTCTACCACACTACAATCAAACTCGACCAAACAACAGTCCAACTCTACCAAATGGAGGACTAAGTCTAGCATACGAGAAGCCCAACTCGACCAAACAACAGTCCAACTCTACCAAATGGAGGACTAACTCTACCATAAAAGAATCCCAACTCGACCAAACAATAGTTCAACTCTACCAAACAGAGGACTAACTCTACCATACAACAAGACCAACTCGACCAAACAACAGTCCAACTCCTCCTGTGTTTGTTTACCCTTTTCAGGAGTATCCACCAGGTTTATGACGCCAAGCTGTGACATTCCTGGCTTAATTTTTTCCACATTGTAAGGTAGTTCTTCTTTTGACGGTTCTTCTGGATTCCTAACAATTCTTGATAACGGGCTCAAAGGGTTGGATGTCTCCTGAGTCTAGGTAAATCATTTATTCTACAAAAATTAAGAAAAATGGCTACTCTATTTAACATAACTATCAACTCTACCGATAAGATTTATTTATAACGGGATTACCTGGTCCGATGGGATGGTATGTTAAGTGCTGACGGGGGACAGTTGGGTGCCGTTGAGGTGAGCATCCAAATTTGTTGGTTTAATTCTATTATGCACAATACCTGAACTTGCACTTAGTGTTTTCTCCGACTCCGAGTCCACAAGGGTAGGCCGTTCCCAAGGAGGTGTCTGCGAAGAGCAACTCAATATGTTAGATTCACATATGGTAGAGTTGGTAATAGTGGTAGAGTTCGTTTTACTGGTTTGGAAGAGATGTTTTAAACACAATTATTGTTTTGTAGAATTACACATAACTCGACCAAACCATATAACTGTTCGTTTTATGTGTATGTTCGTACAAAGATGTATGTAAGATAAATCAATCAGAGTAAGTCTATTCAAAATAGAGTCTTACGTATTGATTTAAGTTCCTTATTATTAGGGGAATTGGGAGTACGGTTTGTATCACCTTCTACATCATCTTCGCGATACACATCTTCAAGATGTAGGCTCCCTTCTACGTCATCTTCGCGCTTCACATCTTCAGGAGTTTGATGTCGTGCACTTGTCTGACCTCCACCCTCATCTGCCAAGCTATAAACTAGGGGTTGCGCTCTGGTCTCCTCCAGCCTAAGAATCCTCTCAATCATGGTTGTATTGTCTGAGGTGTTACGCTCCAGCTTATTCACGCGCTCAGTAAGCATTGTGGTCTCTGCCCTGGTATCCAGCCCAGTCTCCTCATGACGATATATACGTTCAGCAAACACGTTCTGATCGTGTTTCATCCCTTTGAAGGCTCTGGTCAGACTTCTAAGAGTGTCAAGCAACGCACTAGACTCCTATGCGGCCTTCCACTTTTTCTTTTTAACGACTCTCACCACATCTTGCGTGGTGGTGGAGTCATCCATCCTAATCTGAATTCTCTTCTTCTCTTCTTTCTTGTGTTTTTTTGCTTCTTTATTGTGTTTTTCTCTACTTTCTTGTGTTTTTTCTCTTTCCCTTTCTCCACCTGCACTTTTGAACTAGCACTACGCTTGCTCATCCTCTCCTCGACATAATCATCTGCCTTCCTCTTATTACTTATGTCCCAAACAGATTCATCTAGCCTGGAGGCAAGTATGTCTCCAAGCATGGTGTCCACTTTGTGGTCTGCAATATCGTTTGGCCATAGAGGTATTATCTCCAGAGGTTGTGTAGTGAGCTGCTTAAGACGTACCTGGTAGACGAGAAGATGCAATTTATTATTAAACACGACTGAACTCTACCACACTGCAGATAACTCTACTAAACGTAAATGAACTCTACTACACATGGATAACTTTACTAAACGTAAATAAACTCTACTACACGTAAATGAACTCTACTATACTTGAAATCAACTCCACTGTACTTATAAAATTGAACTCTTCTATATTTGAAGTCAACTCCACCGTACTTGAAACTGAACTCTACCATGTATGTATAGTGGAGTAAATGAACTCTACTATACATATATGAACTCTATCAATCACCTTAACAGGCTCTACTACAAAAGGAATTCACCTTCTCTTTGCTTCCCAAATATTTATGCGACTATGGGGATAAACTCAAATGCCCATATGAGAAATGCGTGCACAAACCCGTGTACTGTGTAATTACTGGCCTTTTTGCATCCTGCCATTTTTATCGATTTTATCAGTTCTAGAAACGCCACTCTTCCCCATGGATGCCTCTCGAACATCTCAAAATCTGCAACCAACTTCGCAGCACTAAAAGGGAGCCTACTATTTGTGTGGCAACCAAAAACTCCTACATTCAAAACCACTAGCAAGCCCACCATCTTCCTCTTCTTGAAAGACCACCCACTACAACTCCCCAAGATTTCTTTCAACTCTACCTATTTTGGTCTTTCACCAACCCCTAAGCCAATATCTTCCCAAAGTTCTTTGTGCGCTTCATCTGCCACATTAGAAGCCTTCTCGAAGTTACCACAATTAAGCTGCGTTATTTCAGCAAACTCGTGCAGAGAAAACCTTGTAGGCCGAGACCCAAACAGCACCCAAATCTCATACATCTTCTTAGTCACTAGTTGATTCATCAACATGTACTGTATATGCCTCCCTGTAAAGTTGTAGTCGGAATCTGCTAGCTTCAGAAAAACGCCTACGCCAGTGTTCTCCTTTATGTCTACGTATGCATCCTCACCAATACCCTTGATCATATTACTGATGTTTTTTAGATTGCGGAAATGGTTGATGCTTCGATTCTTCATCACCTGTACACCGTGTGTGAGAAACTTCTTTGGGTACTTCTTGTCTGCCATATCTAAAGATGAAAGAAAACAAACGATAAGCATTATAAAACCCAACTCTACCACACTACAAGGAAACTCTACATTCTTATAATCTAACTCTACAAACGTCAGACTAACTCTACCACACTACAACCTAACTCTACCAAACTACAAGTTAACTCTACCACACGATAATCTAACTCTACTAAACGACAACCTAACTCTACTATACCACACGGAATCCAACTATACCGCACACTACAATCTAACTCTATTACACTACAAACCAACTCTACCACACTATAATCTAACTCTACCACACGTCACACTAACTCTACTACACTACAAGTTAACTCTACCACACGATAATCTAACTCTACTAAACGACAACCTAACTCTACTACACGGAATCCAACTATACCGCACACTACAACCTAACTTTATTACACTACAAACCAACTCTACCACACTATAATCTAACTCTACCACATGGCACACTAACTCTACTACACTACAAGTTAACTCTACCACACAATAATCTAACTCTACTAAACGACAACTTAACTCTACTACACGGAATCCAACTATACACACTACAACCTAACTCGATTACACTACAAACCAACTCTACCTCACTATAATCTAACTCTACCACACGTCAGACTAACTCTACTACACTACAAGCTAACTCTACCACACTATAATCCAACTATACCCCACTACGACCTAACTCTACCAAACGTCATACTAACTGTACTACACGTATCATATTGCTTCTTCACCCTTACCCTCACAACTAATTACGAACTGTATCACATTGGTTCAGACTGGGGAAGAAATCTACTAGACACATAATAAATTAGTGAAGAACAAAAACCCAAATGTCATAAAATTAAGAAATCCAAATTTCGCAAAATCTAGAAACCCAATGTCTACGTCAACCCTAAACCCAAATGCCCTCACGAAAAAGAAGAAAAAGCAGAAGAAGAGAAGAGGATAAAGAAAAGAAGAAACTTACCGACAATGAAGACGACGCGTACGAAGAACAAGATGAAGAAGAAGACAACAAGTATGAAATACAGCGAAGAACACGTTGAGTAAGACGAGGAAGGAACAAAATCAAGAGAAGTTAACGACGACGGTTTACACTATAAGTTTCTTTCTTTTTCTTTTGTGAAACTAACTAGAAAAGAAGAAAATAGAAGAAGACATATTAGTTTTTTGTTTCAAGGGTGTAATCGTAACTACACCTTCGACGTTTTTTTTTTTGGACAAAAACTATTCTAATAATTATACTAAACTTTTGCTCTATTTGAGCAATTCTTTACATTACGGTCTGATCACTGTCGAGATAACCTTTACAGGCTATTAAAAGCCTTCATTTTATATTACAATATTTATGTCTGTTACCTTACTTATACAATATATTTAAATTCGCTGACAGCTATTTCCAACGGTAACATAATCGCAGAAATAATAGAATGATCTCTCATCAGGTCAGGCACATGGGTTATATGATTATTCGGGTTTTTCCATATTTCTTTACTACTTATATAACCAATAAATGGTCTTAACTACGGTGCACAAAATCATTAAAATAACCAGTGGACAGAAAGACATGCTAAGTTGCAACTTTCGATTCTCGAACTCAACATGTTCGCTGTCATATATACACTTAACCATATCTTATAGTACTATTTCTTATCTTTATCATTTATTGGTTTCTCTCTCCAATTATAATTACCATCCAATTACACCCAGCTGATCCAAAAGCTATTTCATTTAATCATAATTAATGGATGTGGATTGAATATTAAGCAAACCCAAATCAAGAAAATATTTCTAGATTTCAAATTTCTTTTGTTATTGTCCACTTCTTGTAATCTCTTATCTTCTTGTCTCAAATTTATGTTGGATTTAGGAGAATACTTAGAAAGATCACGCAACAGAGAAAGTAAGAAGAGTTTGGCGGTTATTTTTATAAGAGTACTAATGGAGATTGTGAAGAGCTTATGCTCAATTTAGCTTTGTAATCAAATGGATATAGAGTTTAGAATAAAATTTGTATTTTTCTTTATTGTGAGGTTCGTAAATGAAGTTTGTGATAAGAAAAACAAATGTTGAATGAGGAAAAAGAATAGGATTTTTGCTCCAACGAAAAACAATACACAAAAATTGTTTTCTTTTTGATGTATAAAATTACTAATCAACAACGTGTGGCAAAGCATATCTGAAACACTTTTGCGACTACAATCGTGAAGATTATCTTCTTCACTCTCTTTTCTTGTCTTCTATATTTTCGAAAAATAGCTCCATTGAAACCCATAGGAGGAGCTGTCGTCGCCACCGTCGTTTACATACCTGATGATT
Organism: Lepidium sativum; assembly: GCA_023374145.1. Taxonomy (NCBI): domain Eukaryota; kingdom Viridiplantae; phylum Streptophyta; class Magnoliopsida; order Brassicales; family Brassicaceae; genus Lepidium; species Lepidium sativum. Next base: position 35,430 of record JAKUCM010001310.1, on the reverse strand, counting down.
TTGACTTCAAACCTTCAAATTCTTTGTTTCTTTAATCTTATCATAGAGAATTGAACAGATTAAAGAGACAAACCAAGCTTCGATTTCGTGAGTTAGGGTTTCTAATTAGGAATTTTGTGTTTTGAAGAAGAGACGAAAACTATTTGGGCTTTTTTCTTTCTTTGATTTATTTTATTAAAAACGCACAGTTTTGTACTTTTTTTTTAATTAACAACGGCATAATAAACGCACAGTTTTATTTAACGGAGACAGAATTATCATTTAATAAATTAATAACGAGGTAAATCGGTTGGATCAACTTAAAATTAAAAGTCTAAATGAAAGTCAACAAAAACTATGTGGTTTAATCAATAATAACAATAATTGAATGTTTCAATTTAATTTTTTTGATAATTACATTGTTTAATAGACATTTTTTTTTTCAATTTATAATGAGACTTCCACTCTAAAAAATGAAAATTTTCCTTAAGTAAATAGTTCTTTTTTTATGGTAATATTCATTCATCATTATTAATATATAATTTTTTTTGTCATAAACAACAAACATACACTAAGCAAAGAGCTGAAATTATGGTAACTCTGAACCACTTGCAGATATTCGAGGTAGACAGGTTAACGCATCTGCTCTGTGATTCAGGGTTCTAGGGACTATCGAGATGAAACAGTGTGTGAATGACAACTTCAGCTGCTGGAACTCTTCATGATAAGACCAAAAAGCCGACCATTCCTCCGGACACTCAAGAGCCATAACCACCGACTCACAGTCTGTTGACACCTCGACCTCTTATACTCGATTCTCTAGCAGTGATCGCAAAGCCCAAATTACGGCTCCCCCCTCCGCATGCAAAGCCGATAGACTGGCGACTCCGTTTGGCTCTGTGCCTTACTCCGTCCACCGAATCTGGAAAGCAAATCCAACATAACCCCGTATATTGGTCGGAATCTTTTCAAGTTGCGTCCACCATGCATTAATATCATGTGAACCCTAAATCAGCTATGGCAGGGAATATCGAGACTGACTTATGCAAGTCGATATTTGACCTAACTCGGTCGCTTGACTTCGAACTGTCTTTTCTGGCCGTCAACCATTCGAGATAGTCTGAGGTCCCTCTATTCAGAATTGAGAGAGGATCCATATCTTGGTTTGCAAAACAAAAAGCATTTCTTGCTTTCCAAATTTGCCAAATAATCCATGGAAACATATATGTGTTTACATGTTTTGGAGTTCTCCAAAACATGTAATTTAGGTTGTATCATATTGAGCGTCCCGGGAACAGACCCGACAACGATGGAATAACAGACAGGGTCCACACCTGAATCGCATGAGGACATTTAAAAATGACATGATTTATAGTCTCCAGGTCCGCCCCACACCTTGGACCGTGAGGGTCATTTCCCAACCTTTTCTTGACCAGATTCTGATGAACTGCAGTGCATCCTGCAAAAGTTTGCCATATAAAATGCTTAATCTTGTTCGGGCAATTTAATTTCCACATCATCACATATATATCTCCAAAAGAAGGTCATATAGACATATCATCCAACCCCAACCCAGCTGTTGCTATTTTAGCCAGATTGGACCGAATATCTTCCCGATTTCGAGTTATGCCACCCCCATAAGTCCTTACAATCTATTTTTGGGATGTTAATCGCCAAAATCAACTTAACGTCCTTCGGGTCAAAATACTGACGCACTAGAACTTATATCCATGTGTCCAACCTGTGGTCAATAATTTGGTCCACAGTCAAATCTGGAAATAAACAATCATCTGCCCAATACGCGGGCCGTGGAGAAATATCCGGTATCCATACATCCTTCCGCACCTTCATCCCCTTACCATTACCAATCATTCGAATAAGGCCACTGTATATCAAAGATCAAGCTGAAAGAATACTCCGCCAACCGTATGATTGGGAGGCCCTCAACTCCGTCTCCATCAGACCCTTATCCTTATAATATATCTCTTTTAGCACTTTTGCCAATAGAGAGTGGGGATACTCTAACAATCTCCAAATTTGTTTAGCTAGTAACACTGTATTGAAATCATTAAGAGTGCGGAACCCTAGCCCCCCTGCGGACTTTGCCTTACATAATTCCCGCCACTTTTTCCAATGTATGCCACCAGATGTTTCTGAATTTGCCCACCAAAATCGTGCTTTTGCAGAGTTTATTGTCCTTAACACCTGCCTAGGTAAGCGATAACAGGACATGACATATGTTGGTAAAGCCGTAAGGACCAACTTAATTAATATTTCCTTTTCTCCTTTGGATAGGAAACGTGATGACCAATTAGCAATTCTTTTCTGCAATCGTTCCCATACAAATGCAAAGACAATTGCTTTAACGCCTCCAATATTGTCTGGCAAGCCTAAGTATGTGCCCATGCCCCCCAAATTCATAATTCCCATAATTTGTTGGATAGCGGACTTAGTGTCCTACTTTACCTTTGTACCAAATTGTGTTGAGGATTTATCATAATTAATCTTTTGTCCTGAGAATAATTCATACTCGGTAAGAATGTTCAAAATATGTGTTGCCTCCCTGCTAGAAGCTTTACAAAAAATAGACTATCATCCGCAAATAAAAGAGGGGATATGGACGGGCTCTCTCGTGCTATTTTTATTCCTGTAATGAGTCTTTGCTGTTCTGCTAATTTTAGTTTGGCAATAAGGACTTCTGTATAGATAATAAATATATAAGGGGATAGTGGGTCCCCTTGTCTTAGACCCCTCTAGGGAATAATTTCCCCCGGCTACCCCATTAATTATAACCGAATACTCTACACTGGTTATACACCATATTATACACCTGATCCACTTATCGCAATATCCCAATTTTTGTAACAAAGTACCAATAAAATGTCACTCTACTCTATCATATGCCTTACTCATGTCTGTTTTAACTGCCATAAATTGTCCTTTGACCACCCGATTTGTGCGTAACGCGTGTAGCATCTCCTGTGCTATCAAAATATTATCAGAAATAACTCTCCCAACAACAAAAACCGATTGAGTTTCTGATATGATTCTAGAGAGCACTCTTTTAAGTCTCAAGCATAATATATTTGAGATTTATTTATAGCCCACATTACATAAACTAATAGGTCGGAATTCAACCATTTTAGTCGGACGTGATACTTTTGGTATAAGGCAAATATTAGTTTTATTTAAACCTTTCTCAAAAATTCCATGCAGTAAAAAATTATTCGCGAGGCGTAGAAAATCCCCTTTAATTATTTCTCATGAAAACTGATAAAACAGACCAGTCATACCATCCGACCCTGGTGCTTTTCTTGGGTCCATCATAAAATGGGCTGTTTTGGTCTCCACTTCAGTTATGGGCCTCATTAGCAAGTTATTATCAAAATCCATGATTTTTGTCTCTATACCCTCGACATTGGTAGATAAGGACCCCTTACTAGAAAATAAAACCGAAAAGTAGTTTGTTGCTTCATTAAACAATTCTCCTTCCTTGGAAACCCAATTAACATTCTCACAGAATAGCCCAGCAATCCTATTTTTCGCTCTCTGCTGTTTTGTTACTGCATGAAAAATTTTGTATTCTTATCCCCCTCTTGTAACCATTTATTCCTACTCTTATGTTTCCAATAGGCTTCTTCCTCCACATATGCTTGGCGAAGTTTGGCATTTGCATCAATTATCATCCTGAGATCCACTGTTGATCCCTTGTTATACTCCTCTACAATCTTCTTAAGTTCCGTTAATTTTTGTTGCCTAGATTGTACAAACTTACTTCGCCAATGTGAAATTTCATGGCGGCAACTTCTTATTTTCTCTGTCACAGTGAGATTGGGGCGAAACCCATTTCCCTTCCAACCTCTCTCCACTATTTCTTGAAACCATGGTTTACTTAACCAATGCTTATCAAAACGGAAACCCTTATGTTTGTTTCTCTGGGGCTGATCCTGAAAATGGCCTAAAATTGGGCGATGATCCGATCTTATCATGTCCAAATATTGTGTTTCCGAGATGGGTAGAAGCTCGTGCCAATCTCCATTGCCATAAGCTTTGTCCATGATACATCTTATTATGCCATAATTCCTAACACCTCTCTAGGACCAAGAATTCACTTTCTTCGGGAACTCTACTAGACCACACACCCTTAGCATTTGATTGAAATCCATAAATGATTTAAGATTTCTCTCCACCTTGTTTCTCGTAGTTCACTGCTAATTCATTAAAATCCCCACTAACTAACCAAGGACTTGTCCTCATTATCCCCATTCGTTGCAAGCGTTTCCAAACATTTGCTCTGTTAGATCGAACTAGTTCACCATACAAAAAAGTTATGTATGATTGAACCCCAAGAATATCTATAAATATATATATATATATATCATATTTTTATCCTTATGTTGTATTATAATATTAAAATTATCAGGATAAAAAAGTGCCAAACCACCACTCGCACCTACCGGTTCTACTGTGGTTAAAAATTTATAACCTAAGTGCAATTGTATTTTTTGTAACATATGAAAATTATCTTTTGTTTCTGATAAAAATAATAATTCTGGTTTATTAATTTTCCTAATGTCTCTTAAATAATTCAAAGAGATTTTATTTCCAATTCCTTGGCAGTTCCAACATAAAATTTTAAATAACATAAATTAAATTTTAAATTTCATTGAAGCTTTTTCTTGCTCGTTTAGCTTGCTCTCCTTGAGCTTTGCCGTTTGTGGTGTCTTTCGAGGCGATATTGTCCCTAAGATGGCCATTTTCTTCGTACACACTCCTCGGATTGGGGTTAATATCCGGGATGTGGGCTTACTCGGTCATAGTGGTGGCTTAGATAGGCGACCTTCCTTGCTACTCTGCAGATTTGCCGAAAACTCTTCATGAATTTGAGCCATTTGCTCCTCTATTAAACTCTGCCTAGTATTCATGACAACCTCTAATGCTTTCGCATCCAGGACCGAGTCTTCTAATTGGTTAGCCGCCGCTTCCATCATATCTACATTATCACTACTATCTCCATCAGTCTTCTCTTCCAATTTCCCCGAATTATTCCCATATGGAGGTTCTGTATCCAAATTATCCCCTCGTCTGTTTTTTCCATTTCTCCGGAAATTTCAGAGCTGCTTGCAGCTTCATGAAAAAGAGGGCGTCTCACTTTTTTCGAAGACAGAGTGTTGTTTACCTCGTCTTCGCCAATTTCCTGTGCATCATAAATCCAAATGAGTCGCAAATATGAGCAGCTGCAGTTAGCGTACCAGATATGAAATCGGAAGTGTACCTTATTCGGCTCCTCAATTAGAAGTTGTTTATGTAAATTTTCCCAATCCCTTTTCCCACCCTCAAATTTATCCCTCAAAGACAGAGATCTAAAAATTGCACCATGGTTCTTTTTTACCCCAATTAGTGCACATTTAAAGCTCTTAGTTCTATCATTAGCTCCCACTTTTCTTTACTATCAATTCCCAAATCTTTTATATCTAATTTTGTTTTGTAGCAGGAACTAACATCATGTGTCATCCTATAACACAATCGACAAAAGCCCACTAATCTCTTATATTCAAACATCACCTTAGACTATTTTCCTTCTTCAAATTCTAAGATTGATGAAAAATAAGAGGCTCTGAACAAGGTAATTCGATTAGTACCTGACCTTTCGGTACATCAATATTCATAATCGGTCCTAACAATTGAGCAACTAAACGGTACACTTCTTCCACATTGTACTCGAATGGAATGCCCGTTATACGTATCCATAGTTGAATCTTATTCGGTTATTCTGCATCCGCCATCACTTTCCATGGAACGTATGCAATCATCCAACCATCAAAATTTATTGATCCATTTTCCACAACCCGTGCCAGATCCTCTTCCGTCTTGAATGCAAACTTGAATCTGCCATTTCCTAGATTCAGACCGCTCACTCTTCCCACTAAGTTCCAGAACTGAGGCATCCTAAAGATGAACGTATCTACGTTATGTGTTTGTGGATTCAAGCACCTTCCCATTAGAACCTTTGAGCTTCTAGCTAGTAGCTCAGAGTTGTCAATCCTTGGGATATTTATTTTCAACAAACGTAGAGGAGACTTGTGTTCCATACTCGTCTTCTTTACCGAAGTTGAGCCATTATCAGTTCAGAGAAACTAAAAAACAGAACGTTAACAATCAGAACAAGTAAGGACTCTTGTGCTACGTGTCTATATAAAGATTGCCACATCAAACTTATATAGGTACATGTTTCATCATCTATTCTATCCAATTTAAAAAATTGTTTACCGTTCCTAATAACCAGTTGCAACCAAATCCTATAAATGAGGTAACCAAATCCTATAAATGAGATAACGACAAATATCCAACCAACTTAGCATTCTGTTAACAACATAATTCAAATAACCGAATATACTAAAAAGAATATATTCATTTATAAAATTTGTGGACAGCAAGGTAAGCCATAAATTTTGGTCAATATCATATATCTCCTGAAATTTGCCCTTATCTCATTCGAAATTGACTCCCAGAACATCATACACACCTTCACATCTCTATAACTATGTATATGATTTTCCCATTCCTTAATAGCATAAAATGTATCGTACTCACTACTGATAAATACGGCACAACATTACGAATATCCCCATTATCCAAAGCTTTCCCTTTCCCAAGGCACCACCTCCCATGTGTATGCATTAACCCCGCAAGCCATGGACACAAGAAAATATATTGTGAGATACATGAAACCAATGGATAGCCTCCATTTCGGCAAACACTATGAGTAAACACTAGAAGATGTAATTTTCTACTGCCTGCAACACCTATGTCTTCTCGCCTACCACTAAATATTCTCGTGACTATCAAAGCTCATTTGCATGTATTACGCCCAATATTATGAACAAAAATACACGTACTTGTTATCGGCTTATTTTGACTGCACCGACCATAGCCTACAAAGTCTTTACCCGACATACCAAATCTAAAACTGACCCTACCAGCGAACCAAAATTCCAATGGTAAAACCAGATAACCATCATTGTAGAATTCATTCATTTTATGAAACTCCCAATGCCGAGACCTTACAACCACCTTCTTAATAAAGATCATACCAAGAAAATTCTCTCTGGAGATAATGTTTTTAGAGAGAAAGATCTTAGTCCCCCGATTAAGAAAGTGTACAATACCAACTCGTAGTTGTAATACCCGACCACCAAATGATTCAATGAAACCATATAAACTGTGAGTAAAAATTAACAGAAAGATTACCTCTGAAACTTACCCCGATGAATCATAATGAAAAATGATCGACCACATGAAGAGAAAAACCCAACTTCAAGCGCCTCACAAACCAAACACCGTCGCCCACGACAAGAGCTTCGCAAGAATCTCCGCAACCCAAAACCCCCAAGATCACCAAAATCCACCCTAGATCTAGAAGACTAGGTCGCGGAAACCTAATCGCTGATACCCTAAAGCCAAGAGAAAAAAGGCCTATCCGAGAACAGACCGAAAATCTAAACCAATGCGAATCTCTAGCCCCGCAAAAAACGATAAGCGAACCCAAGAATCCTAACTCCGAACCCCCTGAAAGCTCCGACGAAATCCCCCACCTATCTACCACTGACTCCTAAAATCGCCCACCTATAGCCCCAGAGATACCCCTTAACCTACCCAAACGCCTCTGTAACTAGCCCCCATCGAACGTGACAAAAGCAACCCGAGATCCAAACACGCGAAGACCCTAGCCCCTCTTAAAACAAAATCAAGACCTCGAAACCCTTACTTTGTTCTCCCTAAACCGCCGACGAAATCCCCTCCTACCTACCGCCGACCCCGACAACCGCCCGAAAAATCCCCTAAACCTAACCAGCGGCTCTAAACCTAGCCGCCGACGAAACGGAGAAAACAAGAGCTTTTTGAGTATCATTATTAATGTATAATTAGGTATAGTTTTTCATTAGTCTTAAAATCCAGATGTTTATCGAGTTATTTTTAACTTAATGTTTAAGATTATTCAGTTAATAATTTTGATATTAAGAATTTGAATTTTTTCTATTATAATTTTGATAGATTATAATAAGATTTCGGGCTATAAATTGGTATTATGTTGATCCAATTGTGAAACCAAAAATGCAGATGCTTATGGTTCCGAGAGTGTGAATAGGTAACCCCATGTTCCAATTATGCGTTTGCATGTTAGTCTGCAAATTTATATTAATAAAATTAAAAGATATTTAGGAATCTTATTTAGTTTAATGATGATAATTCACAAAGTTTCTTCCTTTTTATACATCTCTTCCATTTAACCTCTCCTTCACAATACTCTCTAATCTCATTATCTCTCTCACACTCTCAAAATCAAAACACAGAAAGAACCACATTTCATAAAGAGAGAGACAATGGGTTCCAAAATTGTCCAAGTTTTCTTACTACTGGCTCTATTCGCTACATCAGCACTTGCTCAAGCCCCTGCTCCTTCTCCCACCGCCACTCCTTCACCACCAGCTGCCACTCCTCCTCCGGTCGCGACTCCTCCAGTCGCAACTCCTCCACCAACCGCCGCAGCACCAGCTCCAACCACCACCACCACACCACCATCAGCTGCTCCTTCACCGTCTGATGTTGCTGATGTTCCAGCTTCCTCTCCACCTGAGCCAGAAGGTCCTTCTGTGAGCCCAAGCAGTGCTCCTGGACCATCAGATGAAGCTGCAGCTCCAAGTGCTGCTTTCTCTAACAAGGCTTTCTTCGCCGGAACTGCCTTCGCTGCCATTATGTACGCCGCTATTTTGGCTTGAGAGTTTCTCATGTTATGGTTTTATAAATTTCTCAAATTATTTCAAATCTTTGGTGTTATGTGAGAATTTTATTTATTTTCGTATTTCGCTATTTGATTGTTAATTTTTTTTCGTTTCTTGTGTCGAATGGGAGAAAGTAATTATCATCTTGGTGAAAGCTAATGAAATGTTGACACGTGTAATTTATCATTGTTTACGTATTTCATTATTCGTTTTTTTAAACAGAAAAAATCACACAGATCTGTTATCAATTTCAGTGTGAAAAATGTAGGATCAAGAGTATGTATTGTATATTCATGGCTTTGCTTCAGAATCAAATTCGTTAAATTTACGTAAATTGCGTAACAATGTGTCAAATGCAATAATGTAGAAAGTGTTGGAAGTGAGCAACGCACTTTTGAACATGGCCTGAAAAACAACATTATTAAAGGCCCATAAGTTCGATCTGACAAATTAGTTCAGCCCAATTCTTGTCGCTCATTTTAGAGTTATTGTCTGAGAACACCCTTTCCTTCACAAACAAATCTCAAAATCCAGCCAAAAAATAGACTGGATTTAAAAAAAAAGAAAAAATTGAAAAAATTGTAAATTGACCAATTTACCCCTGCGAAAATCGCACAAACCAGAGCAAAATCAATTAAACCGGGTCCAAATCAATTAAACCGGACCGAAATCAATTTTACCCGACCCAATCGCCCAAACCCGACCCAAACCCGACCCAATCGCCCAAACCCGACCCAAACCCTAAAACCCTATCCAAACCCGACTCAACCCGACCCAAACCCTAAAACCCGACCCAAACCCGACCCAACCTATCGACCCGCCCCAAATCAACTCCCCCACTAACCCTAATTTTCGCGAACTCCCCCAAATCAACTCCCCCACTAATCCCGATTTCCCCTCTTTCTCTCCCTCTAATTTTCGCGAAACTCCTCATTTGATATCTTCTCTCAGGATTTCGAAATCCAATTTGATCTTCGGCGAACTTCGTACAACTTCGTACAACTTCGAAAATTATCTCAACCCAACTTCGCGATTTGATCTCCTCGGAATCTCCCTTTGATTTCACTGAAACTCAACGACTTTTCTCAACCAAATTTCGCGATTTCACTAAGGTAAACCATTTCATTGTTGCTTAAAACGATTATCCACTATGCTGTTGTTCTTGTTGATTAATCAACAACTTAAGTAGAGATAGGAAGTCACATATGTCGGCTACTCTATCACAAGTCTCGGATTAGATAAGCTACATATGTCGGCTACACATAAATTGATTAAGTTTTGTATAAAGCCTTGCAGTGATGGCTAGAACAAGAGGAGGTTCGAGCACAGGAGGCAGTGGGAGATGACACAATGAAGACGAACCGATGGATGACATATTCATCGAAGGCAGAACGGTAAGTATAACTAGTATAACTTGCTAGTTATACTATATTTTCGTAAAACTAGTAGAACTAGCAAGTTATACTGTATCGTATAACTAGTATAACTTGCTAGTTATACTGTATTTTTCGTAAAACTAGTAGAACTAGCAAGTTATACTGTGTCGTAATACTAGTATAACTAGCTAGTTATACTATATTTTTTGTAAAACTAGTACAACTATGTAGTTATACTGTGGCGTTGATTGCTGAAAATATGTTTGTGTGTTTCAGGATGAAGGACCGACTGCCCAGCTCCCTTCCGGGATGTACTTCAATCCAACGGAGTACACCAAAAAGGTCAAGATCTCGACTCGTTGCTATGTGAAGCAGACGAAGGAGTTTTTTGAGGGGTTGCAGCCTCCACTGAGTGATGTGGAGAGGGCGTGGTTCGAGAACCACCCGCAGTTCGGGCATATATTCCACATGCCCATGGAGAAAAACCACATGAGCATGGGCATGTGGATGTTGCTTCTTAGAACCGCTCGGACGGAGACCAAACGTGAAGTTTGGTTTATTGTGAACGGGGTCCCGGTGCGGTATGGGCTTAGAGAGCATGCACTGATCTCTGGGTTAAACTGGTGTATGTATGAGACGACAGCGTTTCGGGAAACTGCTGGAAGTACGAGGTTCAGGAGGAACTATCTGGGGCACTTGGGGAAGAGTGTCAGGAAGGAGGATGTGGAGGATATCCTGGTGAACTGGGGACCTCTTACACAGGACGACAAACGACTGAAGATGTTAGTCCTGTACTTCCTCTGCCATGTCATCCACTCGCCGACCAAGGGCGGAACATATGCAACGCCCATCGATAGCTTCCTATTGAGGGTTGTGGATGATCTGGAGCAGATGGACCTTCGAAAACATGCTCCACGAGATCGAGCATACGATGAACCATTTCGGAGGCACGGTCTCGGGTACAACTTGGGCTATCCCTGGTTTCGTACTTCCTCTCGAGGTTAGTTTCCATTTAATAGTTTATGATATGTAATTATTGTGTGGTTTTCTGACATTTACGCATATGTTTGTGGTTGTAGTTATTGGCTTTTGAGTCAATACCGACGTTGTACCGTAATTGCCGAAAGGCAATTTTAGACGCAGACCCTAGGTGTCCTCGGATGTGCAGGTCCCATTTCCAGCAACGCAACATGAGGGGATATTCCTTCCCAACAATCAACAAACTCCTTGACAAAACCACGGTTAGTTAATGATTATGTAGTATATTATGTAGTATAACTAGTATAACTTGCTAGTTATACTATATTTTCTGTAAAACTAGTACAACTAGCAAGTTATACTCTGTGATTTCTAATTTTTCTAATCAGAGTTAGTCGTTGATTGATTTGTTTTGCAGGAGATTTTCAGTACCCTCTCTCCACGCACGGATGAAGAGTGCAGTTTGCTGGCTGGAATGACCGAAGAGGAGGATGAGGAAACTCACGATCTTGAGGTTGAAAGCTGGAGAGAATGTATCCGGGCTGAGAAGAGAATCTTGTTTGAAGCCATGTATAACCAGGATGTGGAAGCAAGATTATCTACTCATCCTTCTGCTCCGACCCAAGCCCCAACTCCGCCTTCTGCTCCGAGACAAGCCATGCCTCCGCCTTCCGCTCCGAGTCAAGCTGAGGTTGTTGATATGCTGAAGGCATTAACAGACGAGGTAGATCGGTTGAAGAGAAGGCTGACATTGCTGGAACAGGTATAACTAGTATAACTAAGTATAACTAAATATAACTAGTATAACTAAGTATAACTCAAATAACCCGAATAACTTGTATAACTTAAATTACTGTTCAAATACAGGGTGTTGGTGATGATAATGAACCCCATGATGTACGTGATCAATCTGACGCTCCACCCGTTGATGCTGCACCCGCTGTTAGCCAGGTATAACTAGTATAACTTGTATAAAAAGTGTAACTAGTATAACTTGTTTAACTTGTTTGACTGTTCAACTGTAGGCTGCTAGGACTCGTGGAGGTATTAGGAATGTATATGTGCGAACAAGTAAACGCACAACGGGGTCCGACCCAAGTCCGGCAGTGACGAGGGCGAGGGCGAGGAATGTTTGAATTCATTTAAGTTAAAAACTTAATTTAGCATTTTCTGTTAAGCAATGTACAACTCATTTAAATTAGAAACTCATTTTGCATTTTCAGTTTAATTTATTTAGTGTTATGCTTATATTTTCAAACATCATTAAGTGTTAAATTTTATATTTTCAAACATCATTAAGTCTACAACATCATTAGGTCTAACATCACGCTAAATATTATTATGCTTAAAACAACATCAGTTCTACTAGTTATACAAGTTATACTAAAATAACTTGAATTTTGACAATCTTACAAAGGACCGAAATATTTTTCGACCCTCTCCACAAGCTTAACAACAACTGCATTTTGCTCCCACATCTCCTTCTTCAGCATTGCCACCTCCGCCTTGTACAACTCTATCTTTTTCTCCATCTCCTGGATATCATATTTCAGATTCTCACACTCTCCTTGTATAGCTTGATCCCAACTTATTTTCCTGTGGAGACCATCGTTCTGTCGGTGGAAACAACATCAGTTCTACTAGTTATACTAGTTATACTAAACTAAACAACTTCAGTAGTCATAGTATAGAAGTAATACTAGTTATACTAGTTATACTAAACAACATCTTTGTACCTTATACACCCGACATTTGAAATAGATCTTGTTCCGGGCATGTTCATTTGTTCTTTCCACGGTGATAGCTTCACCACAGGGACATTCATGAGGAATTCCCCCTTCACTATCCATGACGTATTCAATTCTCCTAAACATCTCACGGGTTTCTTCCTCGGAGTAGTCGGTGTCGTCCTCTTCGGTCCAAGACACCATGTAAGACCTAAAATAAAAGAAAAACATAATCATAATAAACGAATCCAAAATCTAATCCCGAAATTTTTTTTCTACAAACCCTAACAATAGAGAATAACTTACTATGGGACAAGAAGTAGAGAGATGATAGAAGATTTGGAGAGGGGAGAGGATAGATAATCTAGTAGACAAGAAATGATAGAAGATTTCAAGAGATGAGAGGAGAAATGGTTGAGAGAGGAGAGAAAACGAGAGAGATGAGATGAGGGGGAGTGTCGGCCGCGAGAGAGGAGAGGAAAAAGTGAGGAGGAGAGAGAAATTTTTTTTTTTTTTGTTTATATACCTACAAAATTAGGTCTGCACGTGTCCCCACAAAATTTTCAGACCTGGGCGCCAAACGAAAAAGTATCAATTTTCGACCTAGTTATACTACTAGTTGGCAGTTATACTAAATTACTACTAGTTATACTTACGATGATTTTGCATAACATTTAGTTATACATAACCTTATAAATTTATTTTTTAGTTGTACAGTGAATAATAATCAATTAACTAATGACTCTAAGTGTTTTGTGTATTTAAATTCTAGAATAAATATATATTCGTAGAACTTAGAGAGTCACACCAATGTTAACTTAGAAAGTCATACTAAAACTATAAGGAATAAGGTGGACGAATGTAATTATGTCTAAAAAAAACTTATTTTAATTTTATTTTTAAGTTATATATAGAGTCATTCATCACTATATAAACAAAATATAATCATCTTAACATCATTATACATTATCTTACTTATAAGAATATCTTATAAGTATATCTTACTTATAAGAATATCTTACTTATAAGAATATTTTACTTATAAGAATCAAGTTTCATTATAAATTATCTTACTTATAAGAATTAAGTTTCACAAGAAGATGTTATGTCTTCTTTGTGGCCGCTTTAGAAAGATATAACATATACGTTAAAACTTGGTAAATTATGAGATCGTTTTTTTTTGGCAAATTATGAGAATGTTTTTTTTTTCTTTTTTTTTCTTCATTCTGAGAAAGAACTAAATATAAGTCTGGGCATGTTTAAAAGATGAGATTATGAATATATATACTTTGTAGAAAAATTGACAACTATAAAAATAAAAAGAGAGAGCCATAACGCTATTCGGAAATAAACTAGTTTTGCTAGTTTCATGAGTTTTACACATACACATACATTTTCCAGAGAGAGCCATAAAGCTATTAGGAAATACAGTAGTTTTACTAGTTTTACAAGTTTCACGAATAATGGGAAATACTCAACAAATCACTGATTGACCTCATCTTTTGCTAGGTATCTGAATATTGGCGATTGAAACCTTTGTCTCGGCCTCCTTACGTTTGATGATCTTGGACGTGTCTCTCCTACCGATGGCATCCTTTTCACTTTTCTTCTTCCCGTTTTAATAATCCTGTCAGGTGGTTTGATTTCCTTGTCTTTGATGTAATCTGGAACATCCCACTGCGACATCTCGGGCACCAACAAAATAGACCTGGTATACGCAAGTGCCCACAACTCGGACCAATAATATTTAGAACAAAGCTCATGTAATGAGATATTACGAGGTCGAGGTTCCATCTTATGGTAATGAATGAATGCAGCTAACGAATGGATACACGGATACTTTTCGATGTTGAACACTCTACAACTGCAGCTCTTCGATTCCAAGCAAACAAAATAATTCTTCCCATCACTACCGACGACATCGAATTCAAAGGTGTTAAGCGCCATCACAATCAACCTCTCGGCAACAGCCCATGAATCATGCATTATGTTCTCCACAAATGGCACCAATTTGTTTTCAATTGTACCTTTCGTTGTTTCCATCCTACGTTCACAAAACCACTTCGCAAATGTTTTGAGGATTGTATCAAGCATGGGTATTAGGGAGAACTTCCTTGCTTCATTAAACACACTATTCATAGACTCCACACTGTTGCTTGTGTCGATATTATACCTTTCTCCCGGAAAGACACACCTAGCCTACTTTTCCTTCACAGTACTTTCCTCCAAATAACTGGCTGCAGTCGGAAATCTTCTCATAAATAAACTATATTCACGGTTGAAATCGGCAACTGTGTACTGCTGACTACACTGCATGAATTTCCAACCAACAACAGCTTTGTTGGTACTAGACGCATGAGCTCTCACATTTTGTGACATATGCCATATGCAGTACCCGTGATGGGCTTCTGGATACACATTACCTATGGCGCCGATGAGCCTTGCATTCCTATCACTTATAAATACCAATTCGGAAGAATCTGGTATAACTGTCTTCAAAGTCTGGAAAAACCATGTCCAACTAGCATCGTTCTCTCCATCTAGTACACCATACGCAATTGGATAATGGTGTCGATTAGGATCTTGGGCAATGGCAAAAACTAACACACCACCATATCCGTTTTTGAGGAATGTTGCATCTACAATAATCACTTTCCTCATCACTCTAAATCCCTCGATGCTAACTCCCAAAGCTATGAAAAGGTACTTGAACTTCCCATTCTCATCTACTTGCACATCTGTTACTGTACCCGCATTTGCCTTCTGTAACTCGTATAAATAGGAATGTATCATCTTGTAGCTTTCTTCCGGAGTGCCACGCAGCCTATCAATAACAAGTTTTCTCCCTCTCCTCGCGGTGGAGTACGATATACTCACTCCAAGTTTTGTCTTCACAAGACCCATGATAACTTTAGGAGTTGGAGTGTTCATTTGTCCAGGAAAATCCTCTTGCAAGACACTTGCAACTATTTCTGGCGTGCAGTGCCTCTTTGTGCCACTACTCTCGCTCTGACTAGCCCGAGAGCATGTATGCATCTTTGTGTACTTTATAATCCTAAAAATATCCATATTTTTAATCTTTGATGCTCGTACACCCCATTTGCAGCCTTCTTTATTACATACAATCCACAACCGACTTGGTTCAGATCTTTTAATGGCAAAACAAAAGCTGTTGGCAAATGATCCTCTATCCACAACTTCTTGCAATGTTTTCTTATCTTTAAATTCTTGATGCAAACTCAAACCTAAGCCGTCTTCCCATTCCTCTGCAAACTGACTACTCTCTACAGCGGGTGGACGTTCTACATAGACATCACCAATATCCGATCTCTCAACACTAATATCCAGACTTCCATCGACTGGCTCAATTTCATTCTCTCTAATTGGTGGACAATATACTGTAATAGCAGTTGCTCCTCCCTCACCATCATTACAACCAACAGAGCTTTGAACTGCTATCGACACTTGTCTCGACATTCTTTCCTCTGGTTCTTCCGATCTAGTTATGACATCCACGAACAATGTTGCGGTACTACGATTATATTCATCAATGTAGGCTAGATAACCACACACATCCACATCATCACAGATACTCACTTCAACCTCATCTCTGACCGTAGGTCGGTAGAACCTCAACTGTAATCTAACCTTACTTTCATCTAAACCAAGCCTCTCATATAGACATTCTTCAATCATCGACAAAGTGATATCCTCTACCGCGTGCTTCATCAATATACAACTATTACGGTCGTTGCATTTAAACCATATCACGACTTTGTTGTTCATAATGTCCTGCTAAAACAAACAAAAAAAATGATTAACTTCTGTAGTTCTACCAGTTTTACGTGTATAACTAGTGTAGTTCTACCAGTTTTCCTTGTACAACTAGTGTAGTTCTACCAGTTTTACTTGTATAACTAATATAGTTCTACCAGTTTTACGCCACGTTTCACCCAATTGTTACCATATTCAATTTCAATCAAGTCTTATACAAGCAAAATTCTACCAAATAACCAAAACAATATTATAATTTATGAAATTAAGATTCTTCACCAACCCAATGCAAAAATGCAACTAAAGAATGTACAGCTGATTCAGTTACGTATAACTGGTCATAACCGTATAACTGATTCTAGTTATACTAGTTTAACTATCGCAGAAACCAACTTTTATCAACTCAGATTCCATCGATCATTTAGGCAGTTCTAAATCTATAGTGCGCTATGTTTCAGCCTATACATTACAATTGTTACCAATGCCAAGTCTTATTAGAGCTAGATTATACCAAATAATCAACTAATTAAGCTGAAACATCAGCGCAATGCAGAAATGCAACTAAAGAATGTACAACTCATTACTGATTCTAGTTATACTAGTTGTACTATCGCGGAAACTGTTATCAACTCAAATTCGTTCGCTTGATTCTAGTTCTAAATCTATAATTGCTCTATGTTTCAGTCTAGCCCCAGTCTATCTTACCAATCTTAAGTCTTATTCGACCCAGAATCTACCAAATAACGAAAACAAAATTATCAATTTCAATTTGAAATCCACCTTCTTATGCCCAATGTGAAGAGGCAAATCAATAGTGAAGCTATGGAGATTAACAAACGACGGTAATGGCAGGAGAGGCGGCGGTGCACATCGGAGCCGGCGGCGTTGCAAGTCCAGACCCCCCGGCGGCGCCCGTGAAATTGAGAGGAGAGAGAAGGTAGAGATGAGGAGAGAGATGGAGATGAGAGAGAAGAAGCATAATTTTTTTTTTTTTTAATAATTAATTTGGATAATTTCATTAAGGGTAAATTTGGAATATCAAGTTTCATTAATAGGTTTGTATATAAGAGATTTGGTTTGTATATAAGAGATTAAAATTTGGAGAGAGTGGAGTTATGAGATCATTGCCCCTCATTTTATCTTGTTCCAATGTTATCGTTTGGTAGGAACATTCAGATATTTTGTTTAAATAATTTAGTACTCCCAGTTTAAAGAAATTCTTCTACTTTTCTTTTGTTAATTGTGAACTGTTTCTTGGTGATTAACGACCTTACGTTTTAACACTTTCATTGAAGCAAATGATTATCAGTCTAATTAATTACCTCCTAGGAAATTTGATTCCAAATTGTCTATTTGAAAATTACCAATCATTACCTAGAAAGTTGATTGCATTGATTCCAACCAACTAGCGTTGGCACCATCTGTCCTTGTCATTTAGTTCTACTTTTGTCTCATTATACTTGAGAAAACGGCCGATCGCTGATTTCTCTTCTTACCAAATTCTACATAAACTTTTAAATCTGTTATTTTCCGATATTTAATACAAAAAATTCAAATTTTCTACCAGAACTTTTTATTTTGTTATAAAATACATATTGACCAGTTGACAAAAAAAATAAAATACATATTGACCAAACAGACAATTAGTCAACCATTAATATTATTTTAGGACATGTGTAATCTAATATAACATACCCTAGAAATGAGTTGGCAGAAAACCAACCAATTTCTCATTATTTTTTATTCGTCGTGTCGATTTCTACACAAATTTATAGATATGCTAGTTTTCCAAATTTAGTTCAAAAAATTTAAATTCTCTACATGTATTCTTTCATTTATGCCAAAACACACTTTGACTAAACAGATTGTTAGCCAACAGTTAATTATCTATTTGTATGACTGATGTATTTCATTTTTATCGGTTTTTAAATCATGTTTTATATGATTTTTTGAGTATTTGTTAGTTTTAGATTCTTTTCAAATCAAAAACGAGTTAGGATGGAATCAAGAATTCAAAACATGGATTAGAGTAAAAGGAATAAAATTTGGTGTTTTTGAAAATTTAGATCGATCGGACCACACATTGGATTGATTGATCTGTTTACGGATTGACAAATCCAAAGTCCTACACAAGAAAACCAAAAAATTTCTTCCAATTTTAGTTATTTTGTAGCAGACGTGTTTTAACCCTTTTTAATTAGTTTTTTTACAATTTTTTCAAAAAGAATAATTTCTATTTTAGACAGCTGCTTTTTGTTTTTGTTTTTGTCAACGACAGATTATATAAGACCACAACTGGTCGGTCCAGTACCCAAATTCCTACAGAATGTAGGCAGGGGACTCGATTCTTGGTTATGCAAATGAGTTGCCTTAAATAGATTTACCACCACTCATTAGGTTAAGAGTAATTTGCGCTGCTTTTTATTTTTCTCTCTGAAAATTGAAATTAGAGATTTTCATTGTATTCTCGAAGAGAAGATTTCAAAATTCTTTTATCAATTTCGATTCAATTATTCATTATGTTCTTTAATCACTTTACATGTATTATACAAAGATATTAACAGTTAATTAACCACTCGTTTAGTCAATGTGTGTTATTGCTTAATTAAAAAATTTGTTTAGAAATTTTAATTTTTTGCACTAAATTTAGAAAAATATCAAATTTATAAATTTATGTATAAATCGATATTACGGAAAAAATCCAAAAAAATTAGCTACTTCTCTACCACTCATTTCTGGAATATGCCACGTCTGATTATACGTATTGTAAAAATAAATTATTAACGGTGGACTAATAGTTCGTTTGGTTAATATATATTTTTGGCACAAAAAAAGGTTTGTGTAAAACATTTAGTTTTTTACATTTGATTTTTCTACACTAAACTTTGAAAATAACAAATTTAAAAGTTTATATATAATCAGCACGATAAAAAGTTTTACTAAAAATTTGTCACTTTTCCCTATTATATTTCTATTCTTATTTGGATCTCACGGATAGCTTCTTGTTTTAACAACAACAAAAAATCACGAAGCTTTTTTACAACAATCCTCACTAAAAAAAATATTATTAGTATCATATATTCATCATTAGCAAAAAAAATATTATTATTGTAAAAGTTATACCATCATGCTGTCCTAAAGACAATAAAACCTTGAATAGTTGGTTAGAGAAATTGAAGATATATTGAGACATGACTTACCCAAAAAAAAGTACTACAGAAATTAAGACAATAATTATTGTTACTTACCCGTTATCAAGAAAAATATAATTAATCATGAATTTGTTAAGGAAAGATTCACATTTCCATCAAACTGAGACTGAGCGATGGAACATGAAGACGGCAGACCAAAAGCAATAGAAGAAGCAACCATTCCGCTGCTGAAATGGTTGTTGATGAAGTAGTTGTCTAGATTGAATAAGTAGATGTGCTTAGTCACAGTCATAAGATCGATTATCTCGGTCAAGTTTGTTGCATTTGATTTAGCCACAAGTCAAGGCATTTTTGTTATGAGTAAGACTATTTAACGCCAGGTTTCTTATGAATAATTAAGGGTTCTCGCATTCTAAAGTTTAAAGAGCATTTGATCATTACAAATTGGTATCAGAGCTCTGTTGGATTTTTGAGAGAACCTAAAAGAAACCGCAGTTTCAAAGAGATCGAGAGTAAAAAATGGGGATGACAAAATGAGGCTGCCATAGTTTGATGGGCATTGGGACCATTGGAGTGAAGTTATGGAAAACTTCTTCAGAGCTAAAGGATTGTGGAGCTTGATCGAAATTGGATATGAACAACCATCCACCACGACGGTTCTCACAGCTAAACAACGACAACAACTAGACGAGGCCAAGAACAATGACCACAAGCTCAAACATTATCTCTACGAGTCTATTGACAGAGCCACGTTTGAACATACTTTAGATCGAAGATCATCTAAAATCATATAGGAATCAATGAAGAAGAAATATGGTGGGAATGATCGAGTGAAGAAGTCCCTGTTGCAGAAACTGAGAAGAGACTTTGAGATCTTGGAGATGAAAGAAGCAGAGACCGTGGAGGAGTATTTCAAGCGAGTCCTCAACATTGCAAACCAGATGAGAAGCAACGGTGAGGCAGTGACTGAGACTAAAGTTGTAGAGAAGAGACTGAGAACTCTCAGGGAGAAGTTTATGTACGTGGTAGTGTCAATCGAAGAATCCAAAGACATTGAAGCCATCACACTCGATGAGTTGCAGAGCTCCATCGCCGTGCATGAGCAAAAGTTCAAAAATACAGATAAAGGAGATGACTAAGTGCTGAAGGTGACACACATAAGAGAATATGGAACCAGAGGAAGAGGTTCGAATGGAAGATGTAGGGGACGTGGCCGTGGAAGAACGTTCCCGGATAAGAGTACAGTGGAGTGTTTCAATTGTCACAAGTTAGGACACTTTTGGAATGAATGTCCCAAATGGGAGGAAAAAGCCAACTATGCCGACTTTAAAGAAAAGGAAAACATACTGCTGATGGCTTATGTTGAAGAAGATGATGAAATAGAAGTTGAAGCCAAGATCACAGAAGCAGAGAATCTTCTCATGGCTCACTCTGGGGAGAAAGAAGGAGTGAAGAGGAAAGCATGGTTTCTTGACTCAGGTTGTTCGAATCACATGAGTGGAGACCATAAGCTCTTCTCAAGCATGAATGAACAATTTAAGAACTCAGTTAAGTTGGGAAACGACAAGCGTATGGAGGTGGTAGGAAAATGGAACGTGAAGATGACACTAAACGATGTCACATATACAATTACAAATGTGTATTATGTGCCAGAGCTTAAGAACAATCTTCTAAGCCTCATACAACTGCAAGAGAAGGAGTTAACGGTCATCATCAAGAGAGGAGCCTGCAAAATATACCATGATGAGAAGGGCTTAATAGCAGAGATTAAAATGAGCTCAAACAGAATGTTCATGATCGTGGATGAGGGTAATGAATCACATCACCAACACTGCTTTCAAGCTACATCAGAGGAAGAAGGGAAATTATGGCACGAACGCTATGGACACTTAAGTCACCACGAAATGCAGACGTTGCAGAACAAAAAATGGTATGTGGCTTACCCGTGTTTAATACTCAAACATTTACTTGTTCAAACTGCTTGGTGGGGAAGCAACCGAGAAATGCTATTCCTAAGAAGAGTATGTGGAAAGCTAAAGAAGTCTTGGAATTGATCCACTCAAATATTTGGGACCAATAAGCCAAACGTCATCAAGTGGAAAGAGATACCTCCTATGCTTCATTGATGATTTCAGCAGAAAGAGGTGGGTATATTTCCTGAAAGAGAAGTCAGAAGCATTCACTCAGTTCAGATTGTTTAAAAGTAAGGTGGAAAATAAGACAAGAAGAAGCATCAAGTTCTTAAGAACACATCTCACTAGTTCTCTGACTACTGTAAAAAAGAAGACAACTTACAACTGCCTACACGCCACAACAGAACGGGATCGCTGAAAGAAAAAACCGGACAGTCATGAACATGGTCAGGTCTATGCTATCATCTAGAAATGTACCTAAAGTGTTTAGGTATGAACCAGTAAATAGGACATTCTATTTTCTGAATAGATGACATACCCTCGTTGTAGAAGACATTACACCACAAGATGCTCGGAGTGGCATGAAGCCAAATGTAGAACACTTCAGAGTTTGGGGAAGTTTATCTCACGTGCATGTATCAGATGAAAAACGAGGCAAGTTAGATGATAAGAGCTTTCCGTGCATCTTACTTGGTGTTTCAGAAGAATCAAAGGGGTATCAGCTTTATGATCCTAAGACAAAGATGGTCATTGTCAGCAGAGACGTAGTGTTTGAAGAATCAAAACACTGGAACTGGAAAGGAGATCATGAGTATACTGAATCTGAGTTGACGTGGAATGATGATGATGTAATTTGGGAAGATGGCGATGAACACAGTGATGAAGAAGACTGTGAAATTGCTGCAAACGAATCTACATCAGTGACAGAAGAAGCTCAAAATGTTCAACCAGTACAAATTAGGGAGGGGAGAATCTCTAGGCGACCAAGTTACCTTAATGACTATGTCATTGGAAATGAAGGCGAGGATTAAGAGCTGATGGTAAACATGGTCGAAGAAAGCTTCACTGATCCAACAATATTCGAAGAAGCATAGAAAAGCTTGAAATGGAGAGACGCCATGGATGCAGAGATGAATTCTATTAAGATGAATAAGACTTGGGAGCTGTCGAACCTACCAAGAAATGCAAAATGTATTGGAGTCATATGGTTATATAAGACCAAACTGAACAAGCATGGAGAAGTAAGCAAGTACAAGGCCCGTTTAGTGGAAAAAGGCTACTCTCAGGAACATGGAATCGGTTACACAGAGGTGTATGCTCCTATTGCAAGAATGGACACTATCAAAATCATCATCTCCACAACAGCTAAGAGAGGTTGGGAACTGTTCCAATTAGATGTGAAATCAGCTTGTTTACATGGTGTTTAGGAAGAAGAGGTCTATGTGCAGCAACCAAAAGGTTATGAAGTAAAAGGAAAAGAGAATAAAGTTTGAAAGCTTCACAAGGCTTTATATGGGTTAAAACAGGCTCCCGGAGCCTGGTTCAGTCGAATTGAAGAACGCTTTTTAAAGGAAGGATTTGAGAAGTCTCAGAACGAAGAAACCCTGTTTCACAAGAGGAACAAACATGGTAACATTCTGATTGTTAGTGTTTATGTGGATGATTTAATATACATTGGTGATGATGCAACTATGATGAAAGAATTCAAATTATCTATGGAGGCAGAGTTCGACATGTTTGATCTAGGAAAAATGAGGTACTTCTTGGGAATTGAGGTGATGTAAGCTCCACAAGGGATTCATATCTCAAAAGCTAAGTACACTTTGAAAGTCCTAAGGCGTATTGAAATGGAAAACAGTAATGATGTGTGCAGTCCAATAGTGCCAGGAAGCAAAGTTAACATGGATGACGATGGTGAACGAGTTGATGAAACCCTCTACAAAAAAATTATCGGAAGTCAGATGTACCTCACCACAACAAGACCATACCTGCAATTTGCTGTAAGCTTACTAAGCCACAACATCCCTGAACCCACGACATTACATTTACAGGGAGCTAAGAGGGTTTTGAGGTATTTGAAAGGAACTGTGGACTTTGGTATCTGGTACAAAGGAGAAGGAGCAGGAAAATTATCAGTCTATACTGATAGTGACTTTGCAGGAGACATCGACAGCAGAAAGAGCACTTCCGGATATGCATTTCTCATCAACAATGCAGCAGTGGCATGATTGTCTAAAAAGCATCCAATCGTGACTCTTTCCATTACCAAAGCAGAATATGTAGCAGCATCAGTGTGTGCCCATCAAGTCATATGGTTCGAGAGGATTCTGAGAGAGTTAGAACATGAAACAGAGGAGAACACGACCATCATGTGTGACAACACATCAACAATTAAGCTCTCGAAAAATCTTGTGTTTCACGGAAGGTGCAAACACATTGGAGTAAGGTTTCACTTCCTACGCGACTTAGTAAAAGATGGTGTGATTCATTTTGAGCATTGCGGATCACATGAGCATATTGCAGACATTTTAACCAAACCACGGAAACAGGAAACATTTGAAAGGTTGAGAAGCAACCTTGGAGTTTGTTCAGTCATAGATAAGCTAAGCTAAGCTTCACTGAGCTTAGTTTATGGAGGGTTTGTTGATGCGAGTTACCATTAGGTGTTGATCAAGTAGTTGTCTAGATTGAATAAGTAGATTTGCTTAGTCATAGTCATAAGACCGATTATCTCGGTCAAGTTTGTTGCATATGATTTAGCCGCAAGTTAAAGCATTCTTGTTATGAGTAAGGTTATTTAACGCCGGATTTCTTATGAATAATTAAGGGTTCTCGCATTCTAAAATCTAAAGAGCTTTTGATCATTACATGTTTGCAGCTTGGGATGGCAAGTGCGTTAGAAACATTATGTGGTCAAGCATTTGGTGCGAGAATATATTACATGTTGGGATTGTATATGCAACGATATTGGATCATATTGTTCTTATGTTGCATCTTGTTTCTTCCTGTGTACTTCTTTGCAACGCCGATTCTTAAGTTTATTGGACAGAATGATGATATTGCTGAGCTCACAAGGACCATTTCCCTTTGGGTCATCCCTGTTCACTTCTGTGTTGCTTTCTTTTTTCTTCTCATTCGATTCCTACAATGTCAGCTCAAGAACAAGGTATGTTACTTGGTTTTATAAATTTGGTCTTAGAGCTTGTAGACTTAAGTGTGATAGTATTAAAACTTAAGTGTGTCTGATTGCTGATTTTCTTTCGATATGAAGGTGATTGCAATTTCAGATGGAGTGTCACTTGCAGCTCATATACTCGTGTGTTGGTTCTTTGTGTATGGCTACAAACTCCGAATCATAGGAACTATGGCTAGCGTGAACATGCCATGGTGGTTGAACACTATAATCTTATTCGTTTACAGCACGCAGGGCGGTTGTAAACACACTTGGACAGGCTTCTCCTCGGAAGCTCTCTCCGAACTTTTGGAATTCACAAAATTCTCTACCTCTTCTGGAGTCATGCTTTGGTTGGCACCATTCGTTAAACTAAAAAAGATGGTTCACATTTTTTAAATGTTTAGTTATCTGTCTGTCCCTATCCGCGACAGAATCTTACAAATACATTTATTTTTTGCTTGTTCGATGTAGCTTAGAGAATTGGTATTATAAGATGCTAATCTTGATGACTGGAAACCTTGTAAAACTGTCCCTATCCTCTTTGTCTATATGGTACGTTATGTTGTCTTATTTACTATACTCAATATGTCTTTTTCTTGTATTTTAATTGTTATCGTTTTTGGCAGCATGTCTATAAATGGTTGGGAGATGATGATTCCACTTGCTTTCTTTGCTGGAACTGGGTAAACCAATTGTTGTCTTATGTTTATTAATGTTGTAGTTTACAAACTCAAGTTCATTGTCCTTACAAGAACATAACATAGTAATTATATTGTAGAGTTCGAGTGGCAAATGAACTAGGAGCTGGTAATGGCAAAAAAGAAAGATTTGCAACGATTGTGTCGATCACACTGTCGTTAAAGGTTGGATTAGTGTTCATGGTGTTTATTTTATTACTACATAACCATATTGGTTCGATATTTTCTTCAAGTGCAGATGTCCAAAACACAATTGATGATATTTCTGTTCTCTTAGCTTTCACGGTTTTTCTCAATAGTGTGCAACCAATTCTTTCCAGTACGGCCTAAAGTTTAGTTTTATTTTCCATAAAGGGGCTTGGAGCAGATGAAGCCTTCTTCGGTCCGCTTTGGCTTCCGATCTTAAGCTCGCTGGCCTCAGACCTGGCTTCTTCTTATGATGTAGTTGTAGAGAAACCAGCCACTAGGGTCAACGGATGTGTGCTGACTTTTGACATTTTGTTATTTAAGGGGTAGCGGGTTGTTCAGGTTGGCAATCTTACGTGGCATATATAAATTTGAAATGTTAGACCACCATTATTGGTGGTCTCTAATGAGTTTCTTAGTGCAAAAATATTAATAAAATAATTAAAAGTGAAGAAATGGAGAGAGAAAGTTTCTTAAATAAAAAATTCAAAAATGAGTTTCTTGCCACGTGTCGGTACGTGATTGGAAATTTTTTGTTAAAAATAAATAAATTAAAAAACTAAATTAAAAATATTAATATTATAATATAATAAGGGTTTCTTTAAGAAACATTTGATAATCATGCTCTTAGACCACATCCAACAATAAGAACTTAGGTTCTTAACCATTTATTTAATGTAAATTATTATTTCTTAAAAGTTGAGAACCCTATTAGGAGTTTAAAATTTTTTTCTCCTCCAATGGTAGAACTTCATTAGAGATTCTTATATAAAGAAATGATTCACATTTAATTGTAATGCTAAAATGATTACAAAGTGGCCTTGATACACAAGGATCATCATCATTAACAGCAGAGAGGCTAGAGTGGCCTTGATGATTTCAGATAGGAGTCATTGAGATGTGGAAGATTGCTAGTAGGTCTGGGCATTCGGGTACCCGGATTTGATCGGGTCGGGTCTTTCGGGTTTCGAATATTTTGGGTTTACCAATATAAGACCTGATCATGTTTTTTTCGCGGGTCCGGATTGGGTTTGGGTATTAAATTTTGGGTTCGGGTATCAAATTTTGGGTCGGGTTCGGGTTATCCGAATTTTTTAGCTAATTTTTTTAATCAAAATATTAAAAAAAACAGTTTTAAAAATCACAACTTATTAAACTATTTAATATTTTAGTTTTATAATGTTATATTGATTATAAATTGATTAGTTTTTTTAGATTTGTAATTATAACTTTAAATATTTGTGTAACTATAAATATATAAATATTTGTGTAAATATATTATATTTTTTTCGGGTATTTCAGGTATTTCGGGTACCCGTTCGGGTTTTGGGTTTTACCTGATCGGGTTCGGGTACCCGTATTTTCATAATGTAAAACTCGTTCGGATATTTTATAGATTTTGGTTCGGTTCGGGTTCAGATATTTCAGATTGGGTTCGGGTTTGGGTTTCGGATATTATGCCCAAGCCTAATTGCTAGTAGTACTAATAGGAGTTGCTGGGACATCCACTACGCACAATTTTGATATCTCTATTAGGTCCATGGTGGTTTGCGGAATTGTTGGCAGCAATACATTATTCCTCATCACTCCAGTTTTCATCCCTCAATGGAGCTCTATCTCTCTTGAACAGAACACATACAACATAAGAACATAACACACACAACACAAGCAGGATACAACACACACACAACACACAAACAACACACAACATCACACAATCAGAAAACAAGCAAGAACACACACACAATACCTCAATAATAGCCTCTTTCACTCACAACAACTATGTGAATCTGATCACCCACAACAACTATGTGAAGTGATTCAAGTATAAAACCTCCTCCCACAAGCCACAATACAATCACTCCGTATCAAGAATACTAAATCTATGATCAGGAATTAAATAGATCTTGAGATCTTAGTTGTAGTACAAACTTTATAGCAAATGTGAAGAGAGAACTAGGGGATCAGAAATTAGCAACATAGTCCGCTTTGTATTCTATAAAATCATCATATTCCTTAAGAATGTAACCTTGGTCAACTAAACCCTCAACCATTTTTTCAAAGAACATAACCAGAGGAAACTCACAAATTATAATGAACACCAAATGATACTCAGAAATCTAAAATACGAAAACAAAATGAGAAATCTCAAAGAAATCTTGACAACTAACAAATACGGTAACAATTAAGTAAAGCATATATGACTCCTTAATTCAACACTTTCAAAACACACACAATATTATTTGTCATAACAATTAAGAAATCCAAAGTAACCACATTTTCTAATCTAAAATCTTTTGACAGGATTTTAGCTCAAGAGCTCTAAATTCCAAACACAATCAAGCAAAGCATAATGGCAGAATCATGAATACAATTAGGAAACAACACAAATATCCACTTGTATCAAGTCAAAATGGAAATTTCAGCTTTCAATTGGTCCTATCTAAAGAAGGCTCATATAAATCAGTCGGAAGTTCATCAAAATTGAAATCACAAGTGTAAAGCAACGAAAAGGCAATCCGACTGTATTACTAAATGAACAAGGTCAAAATTTTGATCCTACTGGGAAGCAAATTGATAACATGGTTTTTAGTCTATTGTCAAATCCTATTATACTTATATGTCGGTTGTAGTATAATAGGTGTCAATCCAGCTGAGAATGTAATTATCAATTAAGATGCAGTTAACTACTCTAATTTAAGCCAATCAAAGTGTGGTTTCTCTAACAACCTAATTTGAACCTTTAAAACGAAAATAAATGAAGCAGTGCAGTTGTAAATAATTCAAACAGAACAACGAACAGTAGAGTATTAAGTAGAGTTAACGCAGGGTGAGAAAGCAGGATCCTGAGGAGTGAGTTTCATGGGTCAATGTGACTCTTAAGCTAACTAGGCGTTTGATATCACTCAATAGAGTTAATCTCTATGCAACAAGAACATAAGTAATTAGTCCACTCCCGTGGTAAACAAACTCGAATAGACTATTAACAGATCCTATCGCCATAAACGTTTGATAATCTAATCGGAATGAACGATCAACTCGCTTAGCGCCGATTCACACCTCAAACATTCGATTCCTCGAGCTGAGCATGTGAATCTCTGAAGTGGTTCACTCAGACACTCTACCAACACCCATCGGTGGTAGAGCGACTCAGAACAAGCCCCAGTTGATCAGAATGAAGCTAGTGATGATAACACCAAATCAGAAAAGACTTAAATAAATCTAACCCTAAGCGACCTAGAAAACCTAAGCGTCACACAGACCTAACTCATCCTCAGGAATCTTAGGTGACTACTCAGAACTCATGAGTTTAACAACAAGCATGAATTCAAAGTTTGAATGCATCAATAAAGAACTCAAACAATATATGAAATCTAAGATGAATGTAAAACTGAATTGCATAAAAATAAACTCGAAATTAGAAGGTTGCGTTTGATTACAAAAGCTCTAAGTTCGCAAGAAAATCAATTGTAAAAACTAGGGTTCGGGTTTTGAAACATGTAAGAATATTTATACTAAACTTATAGCAAAACCCTAGATAAACTCAGCCCAATACGCAGTGGATTTTAGTCTCAATTTGGCCCAATAGTGAAAAGAGTGGTAGTGCGTTTGAGCTGGCGCGTGTGAGTGGGTACTCGAGTTGAAGCGCGTGTGAGCTCGATCTGGCGCGTGTGAGCTCGAGCTGACGTGTGAGTGAGCTTGAGCTGGGGCTCGAGTACAACTCGAGCTGGCGCGTATCTGGGCTCGATTTCGGACTTGAGTTGCAGCGTGAGCGTGGCGCGTGTCTGGGCTCGAGCAGGGGCTCCTCCTTGTCCAAAACAGACTCGATCGTGCCTGCTTCCAGTACCTGAAAACTCACAAAACATAGTATGTATGCGAATGCATATGAATATGTGTGAATGAGGCTATCTAGACTCCAACTAGATGAGAATGTATCAGAAATGTACGTATAATATACCTAAATGATGCTCCTAAGACGTGCTAAAAATGTGTATATCACAAATCATTGTTGAATCCAAATAATATTGCAAGGAACTTCTGCATAGCCCCAGCCATGGTAGCACAAAATCTACATCAAATTATGAAAACAAGAATCAACGAAGATGCAAGATTTGGAGAAACGACATAAATCTCTTACTAAGATTTTAAAAATCTCTTACTTAATTGTTCGAAGGGAAGAAACCCCAACATCTTCGCCCTAGAACCCTCTGATTTTGTCGACAATCACTTTTCTCCTCACCGATGTCGTGAGCTGATGAGTTTATATCGAAGCCAACGGTGCTCCGATGATGATACGCTAGCTCTGATGATGATACGCAGCCAGCGAGATGTAGATTTAGCTCATCTCGCCGTCGATTTAAGATTGCACATGAATCACCATCGGAAAAGAAAAGAAAGAAGAAGAAAAAATTTGAGGGACATGAAAGACCTTCACATTCTATTGTTTTCCGCCAAAAGTTATAGTTCAATGAAAACTTGACACGTTAGGAGTTCTTAAAAATTGTTAAAAGTCTCTAATAAGAACTGGTTCTACTCTAAACTCCTTTTTATTAAAATAATTATAGGTTAAAAACCCATTAATATATTCAATTGGACATGATCTTACTACCTTATTGGGCTTCCTCTTGGGCTTATTATGGGTTGGGTTTTCAAATTTGGAGTCAAGGTTTGTCATTTGCCAAGTTTTCTCCAACACTACAGATACTATTTAATTATTTATATCTATGTCGGCAGATAGATGTTTATTGAATACTCAATGTTGTAATGATTATACGGAATATGGGCCGGTATGATATTCGGAGGAACCACAACACAGACGTTGACATTGATGATTATACAGAGGGTTTACATACAACAATAACATAATTATTTGTGGCGTTTTTTAACGTTGCAGGCTCATAAAGCAAGTTTGCGCATAAGAAAATGGTGGGTCTCAAACGCAAGAAACTGAAGATGGTATATAAAAAACGACAGAATAAAGAGTTATGCACAATTTCACTGCAAATTTCATATGAAAAGTTATTTACATTCAGAATCACTACTCTTCTGACTCTATGTGACGCAGTCGGAAAACTCCGAAGTCTAGCAAGCACTAAACTCAACTCAGAGATCAGAATCACAAGCAATAATCCTGAAAGTTTATCTCTGGAATCCACCAAAGAATGAAAATGTTATGTTTCTTATTATAACCCAGAAAAGTTTACATGACTCTTGGTCTGTATATATATATATGAAACTGAAAATAGAAAACGTAATTAAGTCCAAATTAAACCAAACCAGCTAAACCAAAAGTATAACTTTCATAAACCAAAAGAAAACGTAATTAAAACAGAGTGGTGTTGTCAATATCCTGCATCACCATTATTCCTCAGCTTCACCATTGTTTCTTATCTGCATCAATTCCCTCTCTGCATCAGTCTCCTCCACCTCAAAAGAACTCGACCCCGAGTTCTCTTCCGGGCATAATTCCTGATCAGCATGATATTCATAAATGTCTGCCACATTAAAAGTTGTCGAGATGTTCATTGAAGCAGGCAAGTCCAAAACATATCCGTTATCATTGATGCGGTGAAGTACTTTGAACGGTCCATACTTGCGAGGCTGCAACTTAGAATAGGTTCCAACGGGAAATCTCTCTTTGCGAAGGAAGACCATCACATCATCCCCCACGTCAAAAGTCTTAACTCTGCGTCTCTTGTCAGCTGCAACCTTATTCTTCTGACCCACAGCCTCCAAACGACTTTTGATAGTTTCCTTAACAGCAACAATATCTTTCGCCATGGATTCTGTAGCACCACTAACCCCTGGGTTTTGGGCAATTTAATTAAGTCAACGACATGCCTAGGACTTGAAGTATAAACAATAGAAAAAGGAGACTTCCCACTTGTTGTATGCACAACACTGTTATACGCAAATTCAACCTGCGGCAAAGCTAAGTCCCACTGTTTTTGTTTTTCACCACAAACACTTCCTATCATATTTCCCAAGGTTATGTTGGTCACTTCTGTTTGACCATGGTTTGTGGATGGGCAGTAGAGCTTCGGTTTAGAGTAGTTCCAAACATTCGCCATAGAATAATCCAAAAATGACTCAGAAATTTTGTGTCTCTATCTGATGTAATCGACTTAGGAACTCCGTGGAGACGCACAATCTCTCTGAAAAATAGTTTAGCAACATGAGACGCATCTGCAGTTTTTCTGCAAGCTATAAAGTGTGACATTTTTGAGAATCTGTCAACGACGACGAACACAGAATCCACACCTCGCTGTGTCCGAAGTAACCCAAGAACAAAATCCATAGTAAGATCTTGCCAAATATCATCAAGCACAGGTAATGGCATATATAAACCTGTATTTTGTGACTGAGCTTTGGATACTTGACAAACCTAACACCATTTAACAACTGCGCCAACATCTCTCCTTAAATGTGGCCAAAAATATATCTCCTCCAAGCTAGCAATGGATTTGTCTCGAACCAGGTGTCCACTTAGACCACCACCTTGCAAATTACGGATCAATTTTTCTCTGAGGGAACATATAGGATTGCACAAACGATCTCCCTTAAATAAATAATCACCATAAACATGATAATCTCCACAACGGTGCTGGCCACTTCTTTTAACCATAGTTTTTTGAATTTAGCATCTTCCAACGTATAGTTCCTTTAAGAAGTCAAAACCTACAACCTCATGAGTCAAAGTAGTAAGCAAGGAGGCTCATCGATTCAATGCATCTGCCACTCTGTTTTGAGCCCACCGAGCATGCATTTGTTGATCACCTTTTGGCTTTAAAGAAACTTCAAGGCTTGGTTATCCGTGAACAAAATGAACTCCCTATGAGCTAGATAATGCTCCCACTGTTTTAATGCTCTAAACACTGCATAAAACTCTTGATCATAAGTGCTCCATTTCTATCTAGCCTCACTCAATTTATCACTAAAAAAGGCTATCGTTTTCTTTTCTTGTGATAAAGCAACACCTATTCCAGTTCCACTAGCCTCACACTCCACTTGGAACACTTTATTGAAATCTGGTAAGGCAAGGACGGGTGCAGCACAAAGTTTTCTTTAATCATAGTAAAGCTCTTCTCTTGTTCAGACCCCCACTGGAACTTTCCTTTCTTCAGGCAGTCTGTTAAAGGAGCAGTGATGGTACTGAAATTTCGAATAAACCTCCTATAGAAAGTAGCAAGACAATGGAAAATGCGTATGTCGGTGACAGACTTAGGAGTTGAACAATTTTTTATTACCCAAATTTTGTCTTCATCAACTTGGGTTCCTTCCTCTCCAACAACAAAACCGAGAAATAGAAGCTTGGTGGTGTTGAACGTGCATTTCCGCTTGTTAATAAATAACTGATTTTGTTGTAGAACTTCCAACACTTGTTTCAAATACTCCAAATGCTCATCTTTGATTCTGCTGTAAATTAAAATATCATCAAAATATACAACCACAAAAGAGCCCATGAATGGTCTAAGAACTTGGTCCATTGATCTTATAAATGTACTTGGAGCATTCGATAACCCGAAAGGCATCACCGTCCATTCATACAAACAATCTTTGCTTTTGAAAGCTGTATTCCATTAATCTCCCGGCCTAATTCGGATCTGATGGTAGCCATTGCAAAGATCGATCTTTGAAAATACCTTAGAGCCAGCTAACTCATCAAGCATGTCTTCCAATCGTAGGATTGGAAACCTATATTTGATAGTAATTTTGTGGATAGCTCTGCTATCGACATACATCCGCCATTGGTTAGTTTTCTTAGGGACAAGAAGAGCGGGAACTGCACAAGGACTCATACTTTCGCTAATAAATCCTTTCCACAAAAGCTATTCAATCTGTTCTTGTGATATCTCATTCTCCTTCGGACACATCCGATAATGGAGAAGAGTAGGCAAGCTTGCTCCAGGAATTAAATCAATCTGGTGCTGAACATCTCTCATGGGAGGTAAATGATTAGGGAGCTCCTCCGCAGTCAACTCTTGAAAACACGACAAAATTTCCAGCACTTCTCTTGGCATGTTTGTTTCTTCATTGACCAAATTTCACAATTCCTTTTATCACTAACGGACAAGAACATTCTGTCTCTTTGATAGACTCATCCAATTCTTTATCACTCCTCAGTCATGGTTAAAAAATTTGACTTCTTTTTTTCTGGAATTTGGTCAAAGTGAAGTAAAGGCGTCATTGCAATCCTATGCTCTCCCAAGTGAACATCATCACATTATCTTTTACACGATATGTAATATCATTGTCATACTGCCAATGTCGTCCAAGTAAAATGTGACAAACGTCCATGTCAAGGACATCACAAAATACTTCTTCTTGATAGTGTTTTCCAATAGCGAGGGGTACTCGACATGTTAATGCTACTCGAACCTCTCGGCCTTTGCTGATCCAACCTAGAGCATATGGCTTCTTATGTGGCTCTGTGGGAAGCTTGAAGTTGTCAATTAGCTTCCGAGAAACTAAGTTTTCGGTACCGCCGTTGTCGACGATCAAATTACACACTTTGTTGCGAATAGAACAATGTGTTTTAAACAAGTTCTTACGCTGCCCCTCTGTCTTTGATGCCAACAGAATTCTCTGAAGAACAATATTTACTTTCTCTTGTGAATTTTTTCAGCGAACTCGACTCCAGCATATTCGTTGTCATCATCAAATCCATTTTTTCTTCCTCAAGTAAAGCAGTAGTTCTCCTACAAGGACACAAATTTGATATATGACCTTGACCTCCCCATCGATAACACTTATCACCACGTGGTCTTGCATATGGAATGACTGATTTTGACAATGGAGCTCTGTTTTGCTGAGTGTTATTGGAACTTCCAGAATCCTTAAGCCCTGTATTAGTCTCCTTGTCTAATATTCCCTTATCTCCACCAGTTGTGACTTCATAATCATTGTAAGGAGAATACCTTTTGAAAGAAGAAACTCCACGGGGTGACTTTTCAATGAGCTCAACTTTTAAAGCTAAACTAGAAGCTTCATGAACACTCCAAACTGTCTGTAATCCCATCTTCTCTTGAATTGAGCCCTTCAACCCACTAACGTATCTTGCAACTTTCAGTGTAATCGTTGACAGATCTCTTCCCTTGAACACACTCGATGTACATTTTGTAATGAATTTGCTCGTAGTCTTCAGGTAAGAACCTCTCCATCATCAGCTGCTTCATTCGTCTCCAAGTACAGATTGGTCCTCTTCGTTGCTTTTGTCGTTGAACAACTAATTTATCCCACCATACAACAACTGTTTTCTTTAGCTTGAAGGCTACCATTTTAACTTGTCTGTTTTCAGGAACACCAATGACGTTGAAGAATCGATCAACGTCGATTTGCCAATCCAAAAACTCCTCTACTCCCATAGTTCCATTGAAAATTGGGACATCAGCTTTTAACCGGTAATTATGATTATTACTATTGATCAATAGAATAAAGAAGGAAGAGAATTGTGTGTGATGCAAGAAAGAGGTCAAGGCAAGGGTCGCAAGCTCCCCGGTACCGAAGCGCGACAGAAAGACCGAAGGAACGTGGAGCACAAGTCATGAAGTGCCCGAGGTGCTCAATCAGGGAGCGGGAGCTCGATCAGGGTGCGTGCGCCCTTACCCGTGACTTGGTCGGGGAGCGCCCTTCCCGAAGCGCCTTGACGAAGACATGCCTCGGGACCCAAAGCATGAAAGTGACGCCTC
>JAKUCM010001309.1:0-71308 GCA_023374145.1 Lepidium sativum | reverse complement strand
GGAAAAGAGAGAGAAAAAGAGAAAAGTTTGCTGTCAATCAAGTGTGGTCTACTGTTGATCCTAGAGATGGTATGCCTAGAAAATATGCTAAGGTAAAGAAAGTGCTGAACGGCGAGTTCAAGATGCGGATTACCTACCTTGAGCCTGTAAAAAATAAGAATGATACAAGTGGTCCTGTTGCTTGTGGCAAGTTCAAAAATGGGAAAACAAAAGAAGTCAAGGACTGCTCAATTTTTTCAGGTCTAATGCATGACTTGCCTTGCAGCATGTTTGTTTCCATTTATCCAAAGAAAGGAGAAATATGGGCTATTTTCAGAGATTGGGATGAGAAATGGAACACTGATGTAAAGAAGCATCAATTACCATATAAGTATGACTTTGTGGAAATTTTGAGTGATTTTCATAATGTTAATGGTATTGGAGTGGCCTATCTTGGAAAACTTAAAGGGACTGTTTCTCTATTTCACTGGGAGGCGCAGAATGGAATTTGCCAGATTCAATTTTCTCCAGACGAGATACTGAGATTTTCTCACAAAGTACCAGCAGTGAAGATGGTCGGAAAGGAGAAAGAACGTGTACCAGCTGACTCCTACAAACTAGACCCTGCTGCATTACCAAAAGATATATGTCAGTTTGATGAGATTGATGTGGAGATGGATAACGAGATCCTACAAGGTAAAGTTGATGGCCTGTGTCCCGAAGCTCCCAAGATCGAAGTGAAAGCCGAGCCAGATACAAAGACCTCTCAATCTTCAAGGAAACGTCAAAAATCTGATGATAATAATGATGCATGCAGTAATCTTGGGGAAGTCGAAGGCAAAGCAAGCAAAAGCTGTGATCTTTCGTCTTGTCAAGTTGACGAAAAGTACACACCACAAAGGTCCAGGAAAAACGGTGAGTTTGTAGATGTCTTCAAACTGCGAAAATCTCCTCGTCTTCAAACAATTCCAACACTACGAAAAGATGAGAATGAAAGTGCTAAACAAGGCAAGAAGATTAAAACCCCGAAGGAAACAGATAAGGGTATCGTGACAGCATCTTCGGGAACAAAAAAGACTCCCAATGACAAACACCAAGCAGCAGAGACTCGGGAAGGAGAAAGCCAGAAAAAACAAGGACGCAATGGTGAAATACCGTCTCTGTCCAAGCAGAATGGTTTGCCAATTCAGCTGGATGATTCTATTACTGAGTCCCCTGAAACAACTCTTGTGTCACCAAATTGCAAAACACCTCGAAACAACGTAAGATCTGAAGACAAATTCCAAGTTAATCAGATATGGGCTGTTTATAGCAATGACAAGGAACTCCCGTCAGAGTATGTGAAGATCAAAAGAATTGAAACCAAGCCCAACTTTGTATTACGTGGAAACCTGATGGAGCTTTATCCGCCATCTACAGAACCCATAATTCGCCCTGTGACTTGTGGGCAGTTCAAGTTGAAAACTGGAAGACCCAAACGCCTTCCTCAAGCCAGTTTCTCACATATGATCAACCCCTTTTACAATAAGAAGAACACTATCAAAGTATACCCAAGGGAAGGTGAAATCTGGGCTCTGTATAAGAACTGTGATAGCACCAAAGAAGAACAAGACATTGTAGAAGTGGTGGAAGATCACTGTGATGGGGAGATCGTAAAGGCTGTGGCTTTGACTGCTAAAGGCTCTAGCTCTCTATACATATTTCAGAGGAAACAAGGGCCAAAGACCAGTTTTATAGTTATTCCAAAGGCAGAAATTAGTAGATTTTCTCATCGGATTCCGGCTGTCAGACACTTGAAGAGGACAACAAGGCTAGGTGAAGGAGAATATTGGGAGCTTGACCCGAAAGCAATTCCAGGTTGGACCAAATTCGGAACAAAAACAGAAGTTCCATAATCCAACACTCGCAAGTATGCATCCGATTTCTTTCATGAGAGATTTCGTGTAGATATGCTTACTAGTAGCTTTAGCTTAGTGATTTTCGGGAAGTTACCATATTGTACTGACAATGGCCTATGATTTGAGTGAAGATAACATAATTTGCAGACACTCGTCTTTCTACAAGCTTAATGTTAAGTCCATCCCAGAT
This sequence comes from Lepidium sativum, assembly GCA_023374145.1. Classification (NCBI taxonomy): domain Eukaryota; kingdom Viridiplantae; phylum Streptophyta; class Magnoliopsida; order Brassicales; family Brassicaceae; genus Lepidium; species Lepidium sativum. The sequence continues at coordinate 69,241 of JAKUCM010001309.1, read as the reverse complement.
GCACCGTTAATGCAGCGTTAATAGACGATTGTAGCTTTTCGTTAATATTACCTGCAAACAAACGCTCAAATCTGGAGACAATTACTGTAAAACACTATATTGCATTAGAGATCATCTGATATAAACCAGTTGGTCAATATAGCTACAAAAAGCTCTAAGAGTAGTCAGTCAACACATACAAAGACTAAAACTATTCTGGTTTCTGTTTTGAATTGTTGGAAGAAGATGGTCTTGACGATAAAGGAAACATAATCTCAGAAATATTCTGAAAACTTCCTCGATCATACAAATTCCGTTTCGCTATTGCTTCTGCTTTGGCCTCTGCTTCGGAAGAGGATCTTCCACAAAGCCCGAAGCATTTGCTTTCCACTAATGGCTTCTTTGGTTCAAATGCCATTCCTGCCTTGTGAGCAGCAACACTCGCCTTTGCTTCACTGAGCCTCTTCTTCAAGCTTATATACTCCCTCCACTTAAATGTCTATACGATTACAAACGAACACAAAAAGAACTTGTTATTATTAGTAGGAGACAGATATTATATGATTTCATTTGCAGCTGCAGAAGAAGTTGAAACCTCATTAGTAGTTGTGTTGGTTAAACAGAGTTTTGCGTGGTAAGCGAAGAAGCCAGCGAGGAGGAGAGATACAATGCCAAGAAACACCATTAGAAGAATCTGAGTGTTGTATGTAGCAACTAGCCACTGTTTCAACGACATAGGGCATTTTTTATATGTTACATACTTTAAACACACAGAGCCGAGCTGTGAGATTGATTATTTAGTTAGTTAAGTTTACTCACTTGCAAAACTCGAGGAGCTAAGCTCCGGAAAGATTTATCTACGCCGTAATAGACTGCAGAAAAGAGAAAACAAAAACCAGATTAGGAATCAAGATGGATAACAACATCGAAATCAATTTAAGAAGATAGATGACTGTGTACCAGTTAAAATATGTACAACACGGAGTTCTTCCACTCGCCCAGCAAGAATAAACCCTATGGCTACTGCTCCATACAAGCAAAGAAGGAAATGCCTACAAAGCACTAAGGAACCATTTAACATAAAACAGAAGAAGAAAAATGACACAACACAGCATGGAATCTACCAAGTAAATGAAAAGAAGAGGCTTGAAATTACATATCAAGATCTTTCAAAACATTTAGACTGTATTTGAGAGTTGATTCTTAGAAGGAAAGCTCACCAAAAGAGGAAAGCCATGAAATATTTGGTATTCTTTTCGCCTATACAGTTATTCTGAAACAGAAAGAAAATAAATGTTCACGTCAAACTATATGTTGCTATGTAATGTTAAGTAGATGAAAGACCAAACAAAGCTCAGGGGCTAAGGACAAACCATCCACCCACAATGATGATCAAACCGAGCCACACAACGGTTGCAGATGCTGCAATGCTTAGATCTAGCAGGCCTGAATGAGGATAAACATGTCTAAGATTTTAACATAAAGCAACTATGTTCTCTACTAAATTCATCACAGGATTGTGATACACTCACTTTGGGATTTTACATGTGGAACATTCTCTCTCCGAGTAAATGATATCATCATAGGGATAAGCAGAAATGTACTTTGAAACATTCTCAGCATTCACGGTACCTGGATCAGAAAAGCTTGTCAATAAGAAAAGTATGACACCAATAATAACAGCCAGAAAGCTCGTGTACCTACAAAATCAAATACAACGATTTTAACGATAAAAAAGTGGATTCTGCATATAAATTCAGGAACTGAAATTTGGACAGTAAAAGAAGCAGGGCCTTACTTGTGGACATCACCAATATAATATCCGGGTATATACACAAATGAAGATTTTGCTGTAAAATAGTATGTTGATCCGATAATGGCTATATATATAACCTACAAAATGGGAATAGAAAATTGCTCTCTGGAAATCTGATAATGAAGCAGATTTAAATGCAAGTAACATCAAACAAAATGAATTCTTCTAGTCCTAGAATAGATCAAACAAAACAGAGAACAAACTCACTTGCAGTATCGGATTCGGACGATCGCAACAGAAATACTCGACAGACAGAATCACATCCGTACCCTTGGAACCAAACACTAGTCCGACAAATTTCCTGCAACTCACCACAGAGAACGATCACAGTAAGCTTAATTGAGCCCACAAGTAGAAGAAGGATTAATCAGGTGCGAAGAAAGAGTACAGGAAGTAATCGTAGGCTCCGAAAGTGATGAAGTTATGAATCCATTGAAAAGGTGTGCCTTTGAAGATGGGCCATTGACCGCAGAGGAAGGAGACAACTACTGTTAATGTCATCATCCCGTGACACACTAGAAACCAATGTACCGCCATTTTTGTATCTGAGAAATTCTCCGATCGTCAAAAGTTTTCTCTTCTCCCTCAGAACCCCAATCAATAGCTTTCTCTCCTTTCTGAGGAAATATGTCTCGAACTTAAATGTATAGATTCAGAATTAGGGGGTTAATTTATAAATTGGGCTGATAAGTTCACAATATTGCAAATACTAAGAAGTACAAAAAATATTAAATCTGGTTTCCCAAAAGGACCAAAACTCTCTATATTGACGAAAGTCCTCGAAACCCTAAACAATACAAATACATGTGTAGTCATCAAGTTCAACAATCCTACAAAGTACAGAACATCATATTTAGTTCTGACCGTTAGATTGGTCAAAGTGATATCAGCCTTTGGATTCATAATTTAGATTGGTCTTTGAGTTTTGACCATGGACCATACGTATTGGGCCGTATCCATTTTATTCGCAACTGATTATTAGTTAACCTCACAAAGAAATCAATGCCACCATCCTCTACTTCAACGTCTCACCCCAAAATTCATCTCTGTTTGGGAGAACATAAGAAGCAAATGATGCTAAGAACGATTCAGAAGAAAGCTCTTGGCTTTGTAGCTTAACCAAAAAAGAAAGTAACTTCATCAACAATCAATCAAACTCGATCTCTGGATGTTTTCAATCAAGTGTTTTCTTCAATCCTTTCCGCAACATCTTCATAAAAAGAAGTAGAAATGAGTTAGCACACTGATAAAAGGAAAGGCAAGATGATGAATGACATATAGGTGAAGCCTATGATGTAGACAGGTTTTTGTATCTTCAAAGTTTTGTTTACCTTTTATATCTCTTTTTAGAACCACAGGGACAAAGTGCATTACGGCTGATCTGTTTACTTTTGGCTAAGTTAGATCTAGCAAGCTCCAACGGCGTTTCCCCCATCATTTTTTGCAGCTTCAATAGACCAAGATAACAATATAGTGTCAGATATACACTTCATGATTAGCTCATCAATCAAAGGAAACAGTAGACCAACAGGTTACAAACTGTCCCCATAAACCAATAGACATAGTGCAATATCGCTACCTTTTTCCAACCACTGAACATCAAATCTAACCAGTAATGCTTAATAAGTTAGGAACCAGTTATCTAGCCCAGGATCAGTTTAATGTAGAAACGTCAAGTTGTTTCGGAGAGTGAGATATAGCAGACACTTGAATCAAGTTCTTTGGTAACAGAAAACACGAAGAGAGGGTAGTGTCCGTGCACAATCTCACTAGCTCTATGCAATTTTTGAGTCTAACAAAAAGAGCGTGACCAAACAGTCGTGCAAATTCCCCCATACAAAAAACCTTATGGAGCTCACAAGCATATTAGTACATAAAGTCAGAAGAATACCTCTCCCATATTCTTTGGTAATGGTTTGCCTCCTTCTTTCAACTCTGTCATCTTCTTGTGAGCTTGTCTGGCCCAAGTAAACTTGGCCAACGTATACTCCACTTCCGCTATTGAGCAGGTGCAATGTTTAGCCGCATCTTGCTTTTGACTATTTTGGAGATTCTACACATCAAAAAACCTAGTGACACAGTCAAGACATTGACTAACATACCAAAAAAAAGACTTTCCTTGTTTTCACTTGTTTGCAAAACTATTAGCAAGTCAAGTACATGATTTGAACAATGGATACATAGCTAGGCTCTAGTTATGTCAACATATATGGTAAGAAAGAAACCAACCTCTCCTGTAGCATCTAGAGCTCCGAGATACCTAATAATAGCTTCTTGTTTCTCAAATGCATTTGCAAATGTGGCCTCGCTGCTTCGACCCACAATGTACTGCTTAAATTTCCCTAACGTCTGAGCCTTTTTCAATTCATCCGCAAATCCTAAATTCAATTTTTTACTCCAAAGAGAAAAGCTTCGATGAGTATATCAATCGAGCCAGAATCAGTCCCAAATCTATAATAATTCAAGCGCACACATACACACAAGAGTTCCAGTTTTAGAGAACAATTTAAAGACTTACGGAGAAGAGTGAAAGCTCCAACAGGTAGGTTGGATGCTTCCACAGGATCATCCTTATTTCCAGTAAAAACGCCTTTGATCGAGTCCATCCATCCATTAAGCGTCGCTGTGGAGGTGATTGATCGGTACTGCGACGAAACTGGAAGACCGCCGGTGCAGCGAGAGAGCGAAGATGTAGAAGACGATAAAGAAGAAATTGGTTCAGGTCTTAGCCGGAAAATAGATTTCAGCGTTCTCGAAGACCACATTTTCCGGCCAAATTAGCCGTCTTTGGAAGTAAAATCTGAACAATTAGGGTTTAAGAGTTTCTCGGGTATAGAAGTAGAACTGGATCCAAGTGTTCATCACTATGTCGGAATTCAAAACCCTGAACCGAAAACGCGGCGTTTCGGTAAATCTAGTATCTCCCTATAAATTACAAGAAGTTGTGACAATATTCTTTGGATTTGACTAACTTATATATTCGCAATGGCACAATGTAAGGTCTGTGCAGGAACAGTAAGATACCTAATACATTGCATGTTGTATGTATTCCCAAGTTTCTTTTTGATAGTATACCACAAGAAAATCACACCACATCAAAAGCCACATAAAAAAATTTGAGAGCTTTTGTGTATCAGTATCATTCACTTCGTCTCCTTCAAGACAATCAAAATTGTTTCTTCCTCTTCACCAAGTATGAATGGCTTCTCTGGAAGTTCAATAAAGCCCATACTAAATGCCTCAGACCAATCTCAGACCACAAACAAGTCGGAGAATAGAGCTGAGAATTACCTGTTTGCCATAAAAGGAAATTGCTCAGCCTCGAATCTCCTGAACTCCTGATGAGTATATCAGGATCTGGAGCCACCCTCATCTGCATATTCTTATATATTTCTACCAATTGTATCATCTTCTCATGTTCTATTTCTTCTATATATGCATCTATATTCTCATGAGTATAACTACCAGGCGCTCTAATATTATCTGCCTTGTTGAGACAAGTTTTCTTGACAGCTTGTACAATCTCATCTGTCGAGTTATAAGCAATGCAAACAAGAAGAACTATCAGACTATTTTTAGTTGTAGCTTTCATGACTTTTTCTGCAGCAGCCCTCACTTGGTCATTTATTAGAGCCAAGTTACCAATAAAATAGACTCGAATCACATACTGATGCACAATACTCTCTTTCTCAAGCAAAGCATTTATCTTTTCCAACATTAAATCCATTAAAGATTGAACCTCTTTAGGTTGTCTTATACAATTATCTATGCTAAATGCATAAATAGTTACATATTTGATACATATCTCGTAGCAGTATTGCAGTATTGACATAAGCGCAGAAAATCCAGCTTTATGATCAGACCCTTCTTCAAGACCACTCTTTTTTTGCATATCTTCGATTGCCATCCATGATAAAGGCGAGATGATAAGGCAGTGCACCCCTTGAAATTACGCAGAACAAAAATCTTCTTGAAATCCCACATATTTTCTCGAAATCCCAAGTTCAGCCATATGACACTCAACCAACAAGATATCTGAAAGTGTTTGAAGGTGAGAGTCTTTGCTTATCTAGAGCTCTGTGTTATCATTCAATTAAATAGCAAAGACTGTTGAGATCGTTACAGAGATTTGAGGTAATCCCCTTATGACTAGGAATCTATTATAGATATTATAAAACTGTAACAAGAATATTTTATATTCTATTACTCCCCCGCATTTGAAGCGATAGTCTTGGAACAAGGCCGAGACTGGATTTGAATTGATTAAACAGTTGAGTCGGTAAACCTTTGGTGTTTTATTGGGATATGAAGAACTCTAACGTCACCTTTTGCAACATTTTCTCTCACAAAATGTATGTCAATTTTAATATGTTTGGTGCGTTGATGTTTTACCGGATTGTTGGAGAGGTAGACTGCACTGATATTGTCACAAAAAACAAACGTCGTTTTTGTTATTGGACAATGCAGTTCGAGCAGCAAGTTACGCAACCAGCAAGTTTCGGACACTGCATTTGCCACCACCTTGTACTTGGCTTCTGCACTTGAGCGGGAAACTGTTGGTTGTCGTTTTGATGACCATGAGATGAGGTTGTCTCCAAGGTATACACATTAGCCAAACGTAGACTTCCTTGTATTCAGACAGCCAGCCCAATCAGCATCCGAGTATGTTGTGAGCTGTGTGGAAGTTGACTTCGTAAGGTGAAGGTCGTGATGTGAGGTACCTTTGATATAGCGGATGATGCGACGAAGAGCATACAAATGTTTCTCCCTTTGATCGCGCATAAATAAACACACTTGTTGGACCACATACGTGATATTCGGGCGTGTGAACGTGAGGTATTAGAGCACTCCGCCTAGGCTTCCGTATTGTGTTGGATCGGCTATCTTTGGTCCTTCATCTGCAGCCAGTTTGGAGCTCATGTCAACTGGTGTTGCTATAGTTTTGACGTTGATCATTCTAGCTTGTGTGATGATGCTCTCCGCATACTTTGTTTGGTGTAAAAACAGATCGGAGTTGTTTTGTTCTACTGCGACACCGAGGAAATAGTCTAAGCTTCCACTGTCCGTCAAAGGAAATTCTTTCTTTAACGTTGTAATGATCAGTTGTTGCAGCTTGTTAGTTGATGCTGTAAGAACAATATCATCTACATACAACAATATATATGCAATGTCGTTTCTTTTCCTGTAAATAAGCAGAGAGTTGTCATATTTACTTTGATGAAATCTCATATTGCAAACCAAGCATTCCAAGCACGCAGTGCTTGCTTTAATCCATAAATCATCTCTCTCTCTCTTTTTTTTTTTTTTTTTTTTTTTTTTTTTTTTTTTTTTTTTTTTTTTTTTTTTTTTTTTTTTTTTTTTTTTTTTTTTTTTTAAAGGCGTTTTGTTCGTCTAGCTGTGTTACCGGCCACTGTCTCTCCACGACCATGTGTAATACGGTTCGTATTGTAGCAGGTTTAACCACATGGCTAAATGTCTCATCGAAATCAATGCCTTGTTCTTGTGACTTTACATCCGCGACGAAGGTGGATTTGTATCTAGACAAAGAGCCATCAACATTATATTTTTCTTTGAATAACCATTAACACCTTCAGGTCTTGGTACCAAAGTCCAAGTCTTAGTTTTAGACGAGGAAGAAAGAAGAGATTGAGATGAGATAAGAGGAAGAGTGCTCTGATACCATGAAGAAGGTGAGAGTTTCTGCTTATCCAGAGTTCTGTGTTATCATTCAATTAAATAGCAAAGACTCTTGAGATCGTTACAGAGATTTGAGGTAATCCCCTTATGACTAGGAATCTATTCTAGATATTATAAAATTGTAACAAGAATATTCTATATTCTATTAATATATGCATTGACAATTTATGATTTAGAACCTGGTTTTATATAAAACAGACTGAACAATTCGACTTCTCTAAATTGTTTTGCTTCGATGAGCTCAACGGAATATTTTAAACATGCATCCTAAAATTGGCACATGAGTTGAATTCAGGAACAACGGGTTGCAAATTATTTCGAGACGATGCAGACAAAATCAGATATACCGAAGCATATAGAGAGGAGGTATCATCTGATTAGAGATATCGTTGAAAGAGGAGACGTGAAGATCAACCGAGTTTCAAGCAAAGAGAACATCGCTGATCTTTTGATGAAAGTACTTTCACGGACTAAGCATGAGTATCATGCCAATGGCATAGGCCTTAGGTATCTTAAAATGTAATCTTAGTTCCAGTAGGAGTTATAATAGTTTTATGTTATGATGTAAACATACTTTGGTTATGTTTTAATGAAATTATTTTATTTCTATTTAATACTTGTATTAAATATTTATCGAGAAATAATCATGACATTCTTATAGGTCATCAAGTTGAGGACTTGATCATGAAACCCTATAGGCGTAAAAATGCATGAATTATTTCATTCCCTAGTCAATGGTTATTAAAGTGGGATACGAATAACGAGATAGACTAGTATGTGAGGTGATTAATGACTAAGTTTCATCATTGATAATAAGTATCAAGACAATCACATAGATGTGTGTCACATGAACATAACATCGGAAATGACCCGCTATGAGAACTCTACGAGATCGTATAATGAGTGTCATAATAGATTCTCATACGACTTTAAAGCATAGTCCTTGGACCTGAGTTCATGCTGTTTTTTTGCACATGAATTAATATGTTTTGAAAATTTCAAACGTCAATCGTAACTGGTAGTTATAAGAAAATTTGTCGAGCAGATCATGAAATGTGAGAAAGGAACAGAGGATGGAACATGATGGAATTTGTCCCTCCTATATATGGGAGAAATATATCTTTGGGCCCTTCGAAAGATTTGATAGTGTAAAATGCATGGTCGTGCTCAAACAAGGTGATAGATGCTTGTTTGCTCTATCAGTACAAATTCAAATTCGATGAACATTAATCTGCCTCATTAAAATAAGGATGACATGAACTCTTGCCTTAGAGCAGATAGAGATATAGAGACAAAGAGATTTTGAGAATATATGATTCCAGTACAAGTGGGAGATTGTTGGGAATGTCATGCAATCATTTGTACTTACTCATGTGGTCGGTTCTAACATCGAGATTAAACAAAGTCATATGGTATTAGGGGTTGTAATGGCTTGCTAGAGTCCACTTTTAATTTGTGAGTTGAGATACTCACTACTAATACTATATGATCCTATTGGGTCACACACATAAGCAAATGGAGACAATTCAATAGAGAATGATCATTATAGGAATGATTCATGACTTTAGCGTAATAATACATGGTTTCGGATGAGAACATGTGTTTTGGGCCAAGACTAAATTAATCATAATTCAACTAGAAATTAATTATGTGTTTTGGACTGAACCTAAATTAATCATAATTCAACTATGAATTAATTATATGTTTTGGGCTGAGCCTAAATTAATCTTAGTTCAACTAGGAATTAATTATATTAACTTAAACTCCTTATATTTGTTGATATAGGGCACGTTTTTGATATGAAAAGAAACCTAGCCGCTGATTGCACAAGTCGAAATCGTAAGAGAATTGCACACAAAGTTCTACACACTACTTGTGTGCGTGTGGACTATGCTATCCTTGGAGCACTAACCAAACTTTAGGTATAATCGAATTTACTATTTATCAGATTCAATTAAATTAATATAAAACCTAGTGCTTAGGATTTTGCTAGATTAATCAATTGATAATTGTCGAATTGCTTAAAAACCTAACAGATTCATCAGCTCAATCAATTTTTTGTTTATTTTTTCTTCAAAAAGATATATTCAAAATTTAAGAATGAAAAACATATGGAGAGATAATATGCAGAAATTACGAGAATCAATGTTCAACACAAATAAAGATTCAAAGATAATAAACAGAATAACGAGAAAAAATGATCAAGAAAACAAAGATTTACAATCTCACTTATAATATTGATAAGCAAAAATTTCTTCCGTAAAATGAGACGAAATTAGGGTTTATAGAGTTTGATAAAAAGAAGAGACAAGAAAAAAATTACCCGAAATTTCTGAGATAATGATTGACTTACTATTCCGTTCGCTCACTTGAAAAAAAAAACAGAGGACGAATCGCCATGTGAGAAGAGTAGAGTGAAGCTTTTGGCTGAAAAAGGAAATTTTCGAAAAAGGAACGCGCGTTGGAGAAGAGGCTCCGATTATGTTGTTATAAACAATGTCGTTGTCGTTTTATTATTATGCTTTTGCCGTTTTGTTGGAACATTTTTTATTACGGAGAATTTTTGGGCCATATATTGGGCTTATAACAACGGCCCACATGAATATAAACAATGTCGTTGTCGTTTTGTTAATATGCTCTTGCCGTTTTGTTGGAGACATTTTATAACTGTTAGGAGTTAGGACGAGAGATCACGGAGAACATTTAGGCCAATTATTGGGCTTATAATTAACCACGGCCCATTATGAATAAACCATCAACTCGTTTAAATGAGTCAAAGTCAGAGTTTCACAACTCTGGAGACTGATCTCTCAAAAGTCACTCTCCGGTCGTTCCAATTAAGAGGACGCTCACGATTTATTGGGGAAGAGGAACATCAACAAGAGCGGTAAAATTGCAGTATCACAAGTGTTCAGTGACTTGCCTCATGTTCTGAGAGTTCAAGCTTTTGTTCAAACTCAAAACAAAGCATCTCAAAGAGTTGTTGAGAAGACTGGGTTTCAGAGAGAAGGTTTGCTCAGGAATTCCTCAAAGGTGAGATTTATGATGTTTTTGTTTATAGTCTTTTGTCCTCTGATCTTCTTCCTACGTTCATAATTTTCTAACCATATTGGACAAGAAATATAAAAGAACAACTTTTATAGTGTAAGGTTTCAGTTCAACTGCCATTTATTGTTTTAATATCTCAAAGCAGAGTCCACGGTCCACCTTAGAGGCCAGAGATTGAAGATTAAATATCAACTGAAATAACAGAGTTCATGAAGTATAAATGTCAAACTGTAATTTTGGGTCAAACTGGAACGAGTCAGGTAGTGTAAAAGCTTCAGAGAACTGGCAAATTCTCTGCTTCATGTCTGACCGAGTCGAATAAAACAGTCGATAAGTAACGTTCCCCGCCACTAGGGAAAATCACCTGAAAAACCAGACAGTAACCAATACATTTACTTTTAAAATCTTGTCTGAATTTCGTTAAAGAAAGCCTGTTTGTGGCTAGAGAAATTGAGACCATTGTAATAAGAGTTGCAATTTATGAGTTCTGTTTAAGGGAACTTACGACAATAAGTTTCCCGGCGTTTTCTGGCCGCTTAGCCACTTTTATTGCAGCGGCTGCAGCAGCTCCGGATGATATTCCCACCTACGATAACAGATATCAGAAATGTTGGTTTTATGGCTTAAACCAACACAAAACTATCAACTAGATTGAATCAGAAATTCAACCAGTAATCCTTCTTTCAAGGCAAGTAGTTTGGCTGTTTCAATTGATTCCTCGCTTGTCACCTGAAAAGGAGAATTGAAGATTACAAACACCTCAAGTTTGATAAAACCGTTAAGATCTCAGCTACATTACTTGAATGGTTCCATCAAGAATGCTGAAATCCAAATTGTCTGGGATGAGTCCAGCCCCAATACCTTGGATCAAATGTTTACCTAGTAATATAGGAACCAGTATCCAGGTTTTATGGTAAGTGACAAAGAAAGAGATTGAGCAGCAAGAAACTACAGTAATGACTAATGAATGATTGCTTATTTAGGTAGTCTATGTTAAGACTCAAGAACAAGAGAGAAATAGAACTCACCTGGTTGGCCTCCACTGATTACTGCACTTTCTGTAGGTTCCACTCCATAAACCTGTTGATAAAACATGTACTCATATAACTACTGTTTCTTTTGATATATGATTTTACATATGTAAAACTTTGTACCTTAATGTCTTTATTCTTCTCCTTGAGGAATTTTCCTGCTCCGGAAAGTGTTCCACCAGTCCCAACACCTGCGACAAACATATCTACTTTCTCTGCGGAGTCTCTCCATATCTCAGGACCCGTAGTTCGATAATGAGTCTGCAGAAGAAGCAATTTAGATTAGTAAAAGAAGATGGAAAGAGAGGAAGAGCAATAGATGTTAGAAGAGAGAGTCCATTACTGTTGGGTTTGAAGGATTTCTGAATTGCTCTAGCATGAAACCATTTGGAGTGTTGCTGCATATTTCTTCAGCTTTATCAATTATTCCTTGAACGCCTTTACTCGGATCTGTGAGGTGAAGCTCCGCACCTAACGCTAAAAGAATGATTTTTCTTTCAAGGCTCATTGTTGAAGGCATTGTGAGCACCACTTTGTAACCTTTAGCTGCCCCCATGAAGGCTAAACCAATCCCAGTGTTACCGGAAGTACCCTCAATCAAAATGCTCTGAATAAAACCATCCGGATTTAAGGTTCAGGCTGACTTTAATGGCAGAAATGAAAATGTATAAATGATTTACTCGCTCTACCTTCCCGGGAGTAATTAGTCCCTTTTCTTCTGCATCTTTGATCATACCACAAGCAATTCTTGCAAACAAAACATCATTCAAAATAACCAGAGGATTATTCAGAGAACACACAAAAGAACAGATATATGTATCTTGTAGCGAACAAGAGACTTAAAAGGAGAGTTTATGTTGAAGTAACATATACCGATCCTTGACACTAGAGCAAGGTTCCATCATCTCAAGTTTAGCTGCAATGCGAGCAACACAACCATCCACAATGTTGTTCAAATATACCATTGGGGTGTTACCTATCAACTGTCACATGATCCAAACACACACCATAGAACTAAGTATATAACTTGAGCAAAGTAACTAATACTTGTTAATCCCAATGGAGCAATTGGTTTAAGAAATAATATTGAAAGATTCTGACTTACTTGAGTGGCATCATCCTTGATTGAATATTGGCCTTCCTCCATGCTAAGGCTCTTTGAAGTCCAGCAAGATTAGTACTGAAAATCACAAATCAAAAGACCTTAGGACACAATCTTCAAACAATGTCCCTAGCTCTACTGAAAAAGGCTCTATATACAATTTACAGGCAAGATATATTCATCTTAAAGTATTTCAATTCAAGAACTGAAGAAACATTGAAACTGCGTGAGATCCAAATCGATAGAATGAAATCAAAACCATGACCTTCAAGTTCAAACTCGAAGATTAAATCACAGAATAAAGAAATTTGAACAACAGAAAACATGAGTATCAGGCTAAATTCAAGTTTTAAACAATGATGAAACAAAATGAGTTTCTCGATGAATGGTGTAAAGCTATCTAGTTTTTGAGCTGAAATCGAACCTGAAGATGCAAAATTATTCAAGTTTGGAAGTTTAGGAGAAAAGCCAGAAGAAGAGTTCAATATATATAGAGAGAGAAACTTAAAGAACTCACAAGTTCGAGATCTAATGGAAGAAGAAGAAAGAATGTAAAATACTTGAGACTCGTGTGCGATAATATAAAGTATAGATAAAGTATGTGATATACACCACACATACGTATTTAGAGAATATATATTACACATACCATTTATGTATCTACAGAATTACTTACTGAAATCGTGTCAAGTCTAACTGACATCTGTTCTTCACGTGGAAAAGCTTATATTATTATTTTATTATAAGCGGATCTTCACGTTGGAAAACTTTCTGCTCTCTATTACAACAAAAAAGAGAATAAAATTTCAGCATTCTTGAATCTCTTATAAGTTATAAGACATGGAAATGCTTTTCTGATGCATACCAGCAAAAGAAAAAAAAGATAGCTTCTTTGTCATAAAAGCACGTTCACGTTTGACAGCACATAAAAGACACACGATGTCATAAAGAAACCACCATTATTACTTCTCCATTACTCATCAAGCAATCATAATAAAGTCTGAAAAATTAAGAATCTATTTGGACCTTTGGATCAAAAAAAAGCAGGCAAAGTGATAAGGGTACTTTTCCTTCAAGGAGTCCCACAATTGTTTGGCAGTATCCTCCTGCACTATTGTCTTGAGAATGGATTTTTCTATCTCCTGGAAAAGGTAGTTCTCCACCTTCGAATCAATTATCTTCTTGTCTGCTAACTCTTGTCTTTGTGCTCCATTGAGTATTTCTCCACGTGCTGGTTCAGCATACCCTCTCTCCACTCTTTGGATCTGATGAGATTTTCCATCAGTAAAACTTCAATACTCCTACGAACAAGGCTCTGATACCAATATGTTGTAAGCAAATATGAAAACAGAATGATGAGAACCGAAAACTCTGATTGTTCTTATTCTTAGAAGGGCTTTAAATAGTCAATCACAAAGCATCTGCCTCCTACATTCTCGGAGGACTTTAACAGCTAAAAGAAACAAATACTTGGAGTAATTGTACTGCAACAACTCCTACAAAACAGGAGCTTATTTTTTCAACTAAGCCTCAGAGAATTGGCAAATTCTCTGCTTTTTGTCTGACGGAGTCGAACAAAATAGTTGATAAGTAACGTTCCCCGCCGCTGGCGAAAACCACCTGAAAAAAACAGACAATAACCAATACATTTTCTTTTAAAATTCAGACTGATTTTGGTTAAAGGAAAAGGCATTTTATGGCCGAAAAAAAATTGAGAGTCTTGTAATAAGAGTTGCAAGTTATGACTTGTGTTTTACGGAACTTACAGCAATGAGTTTCCCGGCGTTTTCTGGTCGCTTTGCCACCTTTATCGCAGCTGCTGCAGCAGCTCCAGAAGATAATCCCACCTACCAAGCGATAATATCGATCAGAAATGTTGGTTTTATGGCTTAAACCAACACGAAATGATTAACCAGATTAAACCGGAAATTCAACCAGTAATCCTTCTTTCAAGGCAAGAAGTTTGGCTGTTTCAATTGCTTCCTCACTTGGAACCTGCAAAGGGAATTGGAGATTACAAAGACCATCTCTTTTTATAAAGACAAAACGGATAAGATCTCAGCTACATTACTGGAATGATTTCATCAAGAATGGTGCAATCCAAATTGTCTGGGATGAATCCAGGTCCAATACCTTGGATCAAATGGTCACCTACAAATCCAGGAACAAGTATTTGGGGATTATGGTAAGTGACAAAGAAAGAGACTAAGCAGTTAGAAACTAGAGTAATGAATGATTACTAATTCAGGTAGTTTCTTTTAAGACTCAAAAGCTTAAATGGAAGAGAGAAATAGAAATCACCTGGTTGGCATCCACTGATTACTGCACTTTCTGCAGGTTCCACTCCATAAACCTGTCATAAAAGAAGTGCTCAAGTATATAACTAATGTTTCTCATGATATATAAGTTTGTACCTTAAAGTCTTTATTCTTCTCCTTGAGGAATTTTCCTGCTCCAGAAAGTGTTCCACCACTCCCAGCACAGGCGACTAGTATATCTACTTCCCCTGCAGAGTCTCTCCATATCTCTGGACCCGTGGTTCGATAATGAGTCTGCAGAAGAAGCAATTCAGATTAGTAAAAGAAGATAAGAAGAGAGGAAGATTTAATAGAAAGTGAAAAGAGAGCGTTTATTACTAGTGGGTTTGAACGATTTTTGCCTTGATCTAGCAAGAAACCATTTGGAGTGTTGCGGCATATCTCTTCAGCTTTGTCAATCATTCCTTGAACGCTTTTACTCGGTTCTACAAGGTGAAGCTCTGCACCTAATGCTAAAAGAATGGTTTTTCTTTCAAGGCTCATTGTTGCAGGCATTGTGAGCACCACTTTGTAACCTTTAGCTGCTCCCATAAATGCTAAACCAATCCCCATGTTACCGGAAGTAGCTTCAATCAAAGTGCTCTGGGAAAAACCACCAAGATGTAAGGTTCAGCATGTAGTTAATGCCTGAAAAGAAAATCAAATGTATGATGATAATTGCTCTACCTTCCCGGGAGTAATTAGGCCCTTGTCTTCTGCATCTTTTACCAAACCACAAGCAACTCTTGTAAGCGGAAGTTCCATTAAAAATAACAAGGGGATTCGTCAGAAAAAACATGAAAGAACAGATATATCATTGGAGCAAACAAGAGAAGTAAAGAGAGGGTTTTTGTGGAAGTAACGTATACCTATCCTTGACACTAGCGCAAGGTTCCATCATCTCAAGCTTAGCTGCAATTCGAGCAACGCAACCATCCACAATGTTGTTCAGATATACCATTGGGGTGTTACCTATCAACTGTCACATATTGCAAACACACACCATAGAACTAAGTACATAGATTCCAACACTTCTTCATTCAAATGGAACAATTGGTTTAAAAAATAATGTTGAAAGATGCTGACTTACTTGAGAGGCATCATCCTTGATTGAACATCGGTCGTCCTCCATGCTAAGACTCTTTGAATATCCAGCAAGATTGTTCTATCACAATTTGAGTACTGAAGATCATAAAAGAAACTAAAAGATTTGACATAATCTGCATACCAATGTCCCCAACTCTACTGAAAAGGTTCTATATCTAATACTATTAGAAAGAGGATCTATTTTAGACTTTATTGAAGTTGTACAGAATTACAACTAGTGTCACTAGAATTTTAAAATTAAGAAGAACAAAAAAAAATCATTAAGGGTAATATTATCAAAGACAGATTTAATATCCAATAGTCATGATTGATGAATCATCCAAAAAACGTAATCGAATCAAATATTTAATAACCTGTCATATTTAATATATAAATTTTATATGTTTTAAATAATTATTTTCACTCATATTCTATTTTATCATATTTTAAAAATAAATTAAATAATCATATCACCAAAATTTGTGATTTTTTTTACATATGTTATGTTTTAAATTTTTTATTGTTCAACAGATAATTTTTTTAGAAAATACTGTTTTTAGAATATACTCATACTATATATAAGTATAGATATCACTCTAAACAGAAACAATAATACAACAACAAAACTTAAACGACAATATGTAATATAAATAAATTATGCAAAAAAAAATAATGTGTATATATATAATTTTTATTCAATTTTTATGCTCATATTTTTGTTAATGCATATTTTTATGTTTACATAGTATTTATATTTACTTTATGAACATTTATAAATTCTACACAAACAAATTAAGCCGAAAACAGGTGGTTCAATTAAATAATCCATCTATTTTGACATTAGATGGTGAATTCAAATATCACCATATTTTAATTGAAGTATATAGGCTATGGATTAAGATTTATCGATCCAATAGTTAATTGTTGGAAAAAAATTATGGATCATTAGAAGTTACGAATCATAACTAATAAAAATATGGGTAATCTATAAGACTATAACTATATATATATATATATATCATTCGATAATTATATATCATTTGAACTGATAATAATAGATTATTTAATAATTACTTTAAATAATTTGTAACATTTGATATTCATATTATAAAGTAATTTAGAGAATGATTTTGAAATTTTTTATCGGGTGCTTCAATATAGTACAATTTATAAGCAAAACAAAAGAAGAAATCATGTTAAAGTATCCAGATCGGTAGAACGAGACCAAAAACATGAGCTTCAAGTTCAAAGTCGAAGATAAATAATAGAACAAACAAATTTGAAGAAAGGAAAAGATGAGTATGAGACCAAAATTGAAGTTTTAGAAACGAAACAGTGATGAGACAAAATGAGTTTCTCAATAAGTGGTGCAGAGCATTCTAGTGTTTGAGCTGAAACCGAACTGAGGACGCAAAAGTATTCAAGTTTGCAAATTTAGGAGAAATAAAAAACAGAAGAAAAGTTCAATACATATAGAAAAACATAAAACAACTCACCAAGTTGGAGATCCAATGGAAGAAGAAAGAATGTCTATTATTGGAGTATAGTATGAACTATATAAACATAGGAACAGATTTTATGATCATCAAAACAAAAAGTATAGATAAAAGATAAGGACCCGAAAAAGATCGCAAGATACGATACAAACCACACATGTCGGAAAACACTTTAGCAAACAAAACAACACATGTTTTTATTTGTACGGTCCCAAAATTAAATTTATTTTTATAAAAAATCAAGCACTTCCTCCTTGAACAACAACGAAAATTACAGATTTTATAAGAAGACGAAGATTAGCACACAACTTAAAAGTTATTACTTTTTTCTTTGGAGAGAAAAATAAGTACAGTAGTAGTCTATTTGTTACTAAGCGAATGATATTACGAAAAAACTATAATCTAATACAAAGGTTTATACATAAAACCCTATGGACAAATAATTTGAAGAAAGAAAACCAAAATGACGCCTAGAGAAAGATCATAATACCTTAGATTCAACTTTCTTACTATACTCATCCACTATATTGCACCAAGACGTATATGGAACAGAAAATGAAAGCAGATACATAAATCCCACTATGAAACTAAAATACACATGAAACGTCTCAAAAACGTCACTGTCCCCAAAATCCACTCAACGTACCCAACTATAAAACCGTGATGGAGACGTTTCCATGATGTCCCCACACCGTCCCCTGTGTTATTTGTTTTATCTTATTCTTCTTCCTCTTCCCCTTCTCTTCATACACCACTTGCCATTCTCTTTAACTCCTTTACTGTTGCTCTCAACTGCTCTTGAACCAATTCTAATCTCCTTGAATACACTTCCAGCTCCAGAATCTGATGTTTTCTCCTCCTTCTCCACCGAAACCGAAATAGAAGGCAAAGGCCAAAGAGATAAGTGTTAGGTTGAGATATTACGGAGAACGTCTGCGCCATTTATTGGGCTTATAATAACGGCCCATTATAAAATAAACCATCAGAGTTCCAGCAGCTGCGCAAGATATTCCCACTTACCAGACGATAACGTTTATCAGAAATGCTGGTTTTGAGGCTTAAACCAACTCAAATTTATTAACCAGATTGAACCGGAAATTCAACCAGTAATCCTTCTATGCAAAACAAAACTAATATTATCTCAGCTACATTACTTGAATGATTTCATCAAGAATGCTGAAATCAAAATTGTCTGGGATGAGTTCAGGCCCAATACCTTGGATCAAATGTGGACCTAGTAATCAAGGAACCAGTATCCAGGTTTTATGGTAAGTGACAACGAATGAGATTGAGAAGCACCAAACTAAAGTAGTGAATGCAAGAGAGAATGATTGCTTATATATTTAGGT
This sequence comes from Lepidium sativum, assembly GCA_023374145.1. Taxonomy (NCBI): domain Eukaryota; kingdom Viridiplantae; phylum Streptophyta; class Magnoliopsida; order Brassicales; family Brassicaceae; genus Lepidium; species Lepidium sativum. Next base: position 50,340 of record JAKUCM010001309.1, on the reverse strand, counting down.
AGTTTATGTTAAGACTCTAGAACAAAATTTAGAAGCTTAAATGCAAGAGAGAAACAGAAATTCAAAGGCTTAGCTTGAGTGTTGAACAAGATTGAATTGTGCCTGTTGGATTAAGAAGACACATGTGACCACTCTTGGTCAATATAGCCGTTGGTCATCCCTCATGACCGTTGAAAGAAATAGTCATGTGGACTTAAGCATTTAGGACCACAACACCAAAGAAGAAAGCATCTTTTTCTTCTCCATGTTAACGTTGGAGTGCTTCCTATTTTGAGTAATTTTGTATAAGCAAATATAATTGTATGTAGAGATAGGTCTTAAAATCTTAGAAATGATTGTCTATATATACATTTTGTAATGTTCATTTCAAAACTAAGAATGAGAAACCTCTTCTTCTCAATATTCCCTTATTCTCTTGGTTTCATAGATCTCAATCTTCATTTTTGATTACGGTTGACTAAAGAAGCTGACTTACTTGAGTATGGCATCATCCTCGATTGAACATTGTCACTCCTCCATGCTAAGGCTCTTTGAATATCCAGCAAGATTGGTTTATCAAAATTTGGGTACCGAAGATCACAAAACAAAACTAAAAGATTTGAAACAATCTGCATAGCAATGTTCCTAGCTCTACTAAAAAATTTCTATATCTAATAGTTGTTAAAAGATAATCTAATATTATATATAAAGATATATCTCGTCCTAGACAGAAATAATAATAGGACAAAAAAAATTAAAAGACCATATATAATATAAATAATTAGACAAAAAAATATATATATATACTTCATCGATTCCAAAATATATAATATTTTTTAAGAAAAGAATAGTTCTAAATAATTTGATGTTTTCAACATTCAATGTAATAAATATTATATTTTTAATCTATTTTGATCAATTGTATTATATATATATATATTAATTTTTAATTGGCTGAATAATTTTTGAAAATATATATTTAATCAAAAATCAAATATTAAATAATTTTTTAGGTTTTTTGAAAAACCTAAAACTAACTTGAAAAAACTCTGGCCAAGATCCATTGGAAGAAGAAAGAATGTCTACTATTTGAGAGAGCGATTATATAAAGTATAGATAAAGATTTTATCTTCATCAAAAAAGAAAAAGTATAGATGACAATATGATACAAACCACACATGTTGGAAAACACTTTTACAAAAAAACAAATCATATAATTGTGTATATTCATTCTCTGGACCCTTCCCATAATACACTATATATATTCTCATAATGGAATGTAAGACAATAGAGTTAATATGAATGTGATATAAATGTCCATCCGAATATTTGGAACAAACCGAAACGAGTAAAGTAGTGTAAAAGCCTCAGTGAACTGGCAAATTCTCTGCTTTATGTCTGACTGAGTCGAACAAAACAGTCGATAAGTAACGTTCACCGCCGCTTGGAAAAACCACCTTAAAAACCGGATAGTAACCAATACATTTTCATTCAAAATCCGGTCTGATTTTGGTTAAGGAAACATTTAGACTCTTTTGACTTGTGTTTTACGGAACTTACAACTATGAGTTTCCCGGCGTTTTCTGGTCGTTTTCCCACCTTTATAGCTGCAGCTGCAGCAGCTCCGGAAGATATTCCCACCTATAAGACGATCACATTTATCAGAAATGCTTGTTTTAAGGCTTAAACCAACACAAATTTATTAACCAGATGGAACCAGAAATTAAACCAGTAATCCTTCTTTCAAGGCAATAAGTTTGGCTGTCTCAATTGCTTCCTGGCTTGTCACCTGAAAAAAAAAAACAGAATTCAAGATTACAAAAACACCTCAAGGTTGATTTCTCTGACATTTCTTATAAAAAGAGAAAACCTAAAAGATCGCAGCTACATTACTTGAATGATTTCATCAAGAATGCTGAAATCCAAATTGTCTGGGATGGTTGGTTTCAGGCCCAATACCTTGGATCAAATGATCACCTAGTAATCAAGGAATCAGTAACCACATTTATGGTAAGTGACTAAAGTAATGAATGGTTGCTTATTCAGGTAGTTTATGTTAAAACTTAAGAACAAAATGTAAAAGCTTATATGCAAGCGAGAAACAGAATTCACCTGGTGGGCCTCCACTGATTACTGCATTTTCTGCAGGTTCAACTCCATAAACCTGTTGATAAAAGAATTTCTCAAACAATAAGAGTACATAACTAATGTTTCTCATGATATAGGATTTAACTTCAATATAAGTTTGTACCTTAAAGTCTTTATTTTTCTCCTTGAGGAATTTTCCTGCTCCGGAAAGTGTTCCACCAGTCCCAGCACAAGCAACTAGTATATCTACTTCCCCTGCAGAGTCTCTCCATATCTCTGGACCCGTGGTTCGGTAATGAGTCTGCAGAAGAAGCAATTCAGAGTAGCAAAAGAAGACAGAAATAAAATGTGAAAAGGGAGTCCATTACTTCTGGGTTTGCAGGATTTTTGGCTTGTTCGAGCACGAAACCATTTGGAGTGTTGCTGCATATCTCTTCAGCTTTGTCAGTTACTCCTTGAAAGCGTTTACTGGGATCTGTGAGGTGAAGCTCTGCGCCTAATGCTAAAAGAACGATTTTTCTTTCCAGGCTCATTGTTGAAGGCATTGCAAGCACCACTTTGTAACCTTTAGCTGCTCCCATGAAAGCTAAACCAATCCCAGTGTTACCAGAAGTACCCTCAATCAAAATGCTCTGAATAAAACCACCAAGATTTAAGGTTCAAGCTTGACTTTAATGGCAGAAAAGAAAATGTAGCATGGTATAATCGCTTTACCTTTCCGGGAGTAATTAGTCCTTTTTCTTCTGCATCTTTTATCATACCACAAGCAATTCTTGCAATATAATCAGGGAAATGTTCAGAGAACACGTAGAAGAACATATATATCTTTGAGCAAACAAGAGACTTAAAGGGAGACTTTTTGTTGAAGTAACATATACCGATCCTTGATACTAGAGCAAGGTTCCATCATTTCAAGCTTAGCTGCAATGCGAGCAACGCAACCATCCACAATGTTGTTCAGATATACCATTGGGGTATTACCTATCAACTGTCACATGATCCAAACACATACCATAGAACTAAGTACATAACTTGGGCAAAGTAGCTAATACTTATTCATTCCAATGGAGCAATTGGTTTAAAACTAATGTTGAAAGATGGAGATTTACTTGAGTGGCATCATCCTTGATTGAACATCGGGCTTCCTCCATGCTAAAGCTTTTTGAAATTCCAGCAAGAGTAGTTTACCTCAATTTGGGTTCTGAAGATCACAAAATATTTTATGTCACAATCTGCAAACAATGTCATTGGCTATACTACAAAGGCTCTATATACAATTTACAAGCAAGACATATTTATTATAAAGTATTCATAAACTAAAGAATGCATTGAAACTATGTAAGTTCCAGATCTGTTGAGTGAAACCAAAACCATGACTTTCAAGTTCAAAATCGAAAACAAATAAACTTGAACAGTGGAAAACATGAATATCTGATTCAACAGTGAAACAATGATGAAACAATTATAAGTTTCTCAGTGAATGGTGTAAAGCATTCTAGTGTGACATCAAAACCATGACCTTCAAGTTCAAACTCGAAGATAAATCACAGAACAAACTAATTTTTACAGCGAGAAACGTAGGTAGCAGACTAAACTCAAAGTTTTAACAATAGAACAGTGATGAGACAAAATGAGTTCCTCAATAAGTGGTGTAGAGAATTCTAGTGTTTGAGCTGAAATCGAACTTGAAGACACGAAATAATTCAAGTTCGCAAATTTAGGAGCGAAAACAGAAGAGTTCAATATATATATATAGAGAGAGAGAGAAGCTGAAAGAGCTCACCAAGTTCGAGACCAAATGGAAGAAGAAAGAGTGTCAAATGCTTGAGACTCGAGAGAAATAATAGTATAAAACTATAAAATATAGATAAGGTGTGTGACACAAACCACACATGCATATGTACTCTCGTGTGTGTGTATATATATACACATATATATTAACAATTTAGGCATCTACAGAGTACTACTGAATCGTTTCGAATCTATCTGACATGACATATTCTATTCTTCTTCACGTCAGCTTTTTTTTATTATAAGTAGTTCTCCACGTTGGAAGATTTTCTGCTGCCTTTTATAACAAAAAAAAACAAAAAGGGACTAAAATTTCAGTCATCTAGATTATCTTAAATCTTGAAATTCTTTTGATGATATGTTTTTTTAATCTTTTTTAGCACATGGACATAGTTTTCTGATGCAGACCAGCAAAAAAAAGGGGATCACTTCTTGTCAAACACAATATCTTAAAGAAACCACCAAAGGAACTCAATTACTTCTCATTACCAAATCAAGCAATCATAATAAAGTGTGAAAATTTTAAAGCACTTGCACAACTAGATCAGATCAACAAACATACCAAAGTGAAAAAAAACAGATTTTCTATCAGACAAAGATTAGCACACAAATTGAAAATTATTACTTTTTTCTTTTGGGAGAAAAATAAGTAGTAGTCTATTTGTTACTAGACAAATGATTCTACGAAAAAAACTATAATCTAATACAAAGGTTTATACACAAAACCCCCTATTAACAAATAACTTAAGGAAAAAAAATCAAAGTGATGCCTAGAGAAAGATCACAAGACTTTAGCAATTTATAACTTAAAAGATTCAACTTTCTTACTATACTCACCCACACACTCCAATCCGAGAGATCAAATATCAACCTAACTGGTTATTTGTTTTGTCCTATTCTTCTTCTTCCTCTTCTTCATACACCACTTGGCATTGTCTTTAACTCGTTCAATGTTGCTCTAATCTGCTCTTGAACCAATTCTAATCTCCTTGAATACACTTCCAGCTCCAGAATCTGTTGTTTCCTCCACCGTTCCTCTGCCACCGTCTTGTTTCCTCCTCCTTCTACACCAAAACCGAAACTGAATGGCCGTGTAAACATTGGGCTTAGCGAGCCAAAGCCATGACCATTACCACCACCTCGTCCTGGAAACCCTCCTCCCATTGCAGCCATCATTATACTTGCTGTTCCATTCATCATCTCCTTGATCACTGGAGATACACAGTTTTTCACAGTCTCTTCTACCAAACCACCGAGGTTTCCTCCAATGGCTGCAGTGTCATTGAGGTTAACAACACTAGCTGCATTCGGTATATGCCCATCAGAAGGAGTGATAATGGGTTTGTTGTCTTCCTCAATCTTCCCAATTCTCGATCGTGATCGTTTCCTTGAGCCGCTACTACCACTCATTGTCAATTTCTTCTCGACTCCACTTTCGGGTTCGAGCTCCAGATTAGGATTAGAACTAGGACTGTTAAAGGCTGAGTAGTTACCATTGGAGTTATGGTTATTGTTTTCATCAAAATCCATTACATTATTGTCTTCAAACCCTATGATTTTCCCAGTTTGATTCCAGATTTTCCTAGAAATTTCGAAAGTAGCTTGATCATGAGGGCTCTTGAAGAATACCTCTTTCCCTGAGCTGATCTTAATCATCACATTCCGGTACTTCTTCTTCAGCCTACGAAGCTTCTCAACCAGCTGGTTCTTGTTAAACTCGAGTTGAAGTTTCGACTTTATCTGTTCATAAAACGGCGCCGTGTCAGGAGGATGCGAGCTGCTTCCTCGGTGCGTAGTAACGTAATCGAGGAAACCACGAAGAAGCTCGATCTCGTCCTCATCTGTCCACAACCTCTGAAAAAGACGTCTCGAATCATCGATCGGAGGTCTCTGATGAACGATCTCCGTCATACGATGCCATTTGGGATCAGAATCAACGGGAATCACAGATACAGGAACAGCAGATCCAGCCGGAAGTGCAACGGTCACAGTACCTATAGAGGAAGCAGTAGTCGGCGTAGCGGAAAGAAGCGCACTCGTGGAAACAGCAGAAACTATAGCAAGCGACGATGTAGAAGGAGAATAGAGATCTTCCTCTTCAGGATCATCATCTTCGACTTCATTCGTTTGAGGCATAACAACATCATCATTGTCACGCAAATCATCATCAGTATCAGAATCTCCAGCATCTCCTACACCTGCTTCCTCCAGATCGGGTGATTCCAAAGAGAAAACAGCGTCGCGATGATCAGATGCCATCTCCAGGGAAACAAATCGACAAAGAACAATTCGGAAGGAAACAGATCTGAGAGCGATGAGATGAAGAGAGAAGCAAAGAGTGTAGATCGAGAATGGAGACGGAGATGGAGAGAAGGTGGGTTCAGGTAGGCTTGTGAGTGGGTGGCAGAGGAAGGCATGAGATTCTTGTTCGACCACCCCAACCAGGGCTACTTTTGGTATTTCCAACGAAACGTTTACCTACACGCTCGTTTCCTGCTTCGCTCTCCTTCCTTCCCCAACCAAAGCACTTTTTACTACCATTAATTAATTATAGCGTTTTCTTTTCTACTCAAGAGCGTTTGCGTCTCTGATTTTTCTTTTTCTTTTCTGTCAAATTTCAATTAAACTAATAAATAAGTACATAAAAACTTATCCTTCAATATTACAAGCAAAGAAGTCGTTCATATAATTCAAAGATAGAGAAAGATCAAAACAAATTCTTCAATCGCATATAATCATTCATGTAAACAGAGAAAGTTAACCACTCATCAAAAACTTACACCATGTTCAACATATTTTAGCAATGTGTGGCTAATTCAACCTCCAAAATTTTTTAAAAAAGGAGGCTTCTGAGTGTAGAGCAGATAGTTGTTGGAACCGCCCTAGCTCTTGCATAAGCTTTTGGAACTGACCGGATAGATAGATTTGAAATAAGGAATGAGTTGCTACGATTGACCTTTTCATGTTACAATAAGTGTATAATATGAAGAGACCAATAGTTGCAAACTCATCTCTAATTCCAAATCTTTAATTTTCTTTACTCTCTCTTTTATTCACTCACTGAAATGAAACGAAACAGATTTGTATACAAAAAGCTAAAGCCAATGCATGCTTATATACACACGAGGGAGGCTCTCCACGAACTATAAACTTTGTTGCTTTGGAATACCATCTTTTATTTGTGGACAAAATCTTTTATTTGCGGAAAAAAATCTTTTATTTGATCAAAGGTAAGAACAAGACACTTCAAGTTGAATAACATTCGATATCAATTTTTTAAAGGGTAACAAATCTGAATATAATTTATTACTCTCAAAGAAATAAAACTATGTAGTACTTCATACTAGATGAAGTCTCATGTTGTGTTCTAAAATATGTTATAATTATATAATTTATCATCTATTCAAATAATTCGCTAAAGAAATTTATAATTAAAAATTGATTTTGAAATGAAGTTTAAAATTTTGATATAAGTTTAAGTAACATAAACATAGTGACTGTATTATAACCTAAGTTAAAAGGATATTTACATGCGCAAAATTACTTCGGTTGTGGGGAGACAGATTTAGGTTTGTAATTAAAATGGGAACTGAGTTTAAATAAATGTATTGAGCAAAATGATCATATGTTCCACTAAAATTAAAACAAAAAATTACCAAGACAGAGAAATCTTTTAAGATTTCAGTAAAAGTGTCTTTGGAGAAAAGATAAACTGGTCTAACAGCAGACATAAACCACCATAAAAGGTGGTTATGAAGAACACGAACCCACAAGTTAACATCTGTCTTGAGGATCTTACTTCTTCTTGGGGTCACCAGCCTTTGTCTGCAGATAGTGAACAAAATCGAACTTTGAGGACCGAGACGATAATAAAGAAACAAAAAAGAGTATATAAATTTCGTAACAAGTAGTCTCACCTTCTTAACACCACGGATTTTCTTTGATCTGTTCTTTCTTTCCTTCATTTGTTTCCTTGATCTCTCAATCTTAGTATCAAGACCATTCTGCCAATTACACAGACAAAACATTTTAAGCAGGAGAAGCCGAGTGCAACATGATAAAGTGTGAAAGATGTCATATAGCTTTTCAGACAAACTCTAATGATCAAGATGTACTGGTGGTTATATCGATAGTTTGACACACAATGTCATATAAAGTGGGTCATTGTACGCAGTAGTATTGAAACCAGAGTGGAAAGAGCAATTACCCTGATCAATCTGTATTTGGGTTCAAATTTCTTTGCACTCTCGACAGAGTCATAGATCAAACCAAATCCAGATGATTTACCACCTCCGAAGTGGGTTCTGAATTTGAAGACAAAGATTGCATTTGGGTCCTTGACCTCGTACATCCTAGCTAGCTTCTCCTTGAGCTCAGCCTATTAAGTAAAATCAAAACCAATGCTTCCTTTAGAAACTCTCACAGTCTTTCTATAGTCTAATGGTATAAGAACTCGATATAGATGAAGTATTGAGAGACTGAGCGGAAAGAACTCACCTTTGAAACATTGGCTCTTCCAGGGTGAAGAACATCGATAACCTACATTGAGATATACACAATAATCTTAGTAATTCATCTAGATTCTTCAACTCGAATTATGTGATTATGCCAAAATGAATTAGAAGCTTTATGAGTTACGCAGACCCTAAATATGCAATTCACTATCTTTCCACTTTCCCTTTATCGATACGGCATCAATTACAAAATCTATTAACAACAACAAATAAACAAGTTGATAATGTCTTTTACATTAGGTCGAAAATCTGAAAACCTGACCTAACAATCTAACCTATGTACTCAAGAACCAAACAATGCGCGTCGGATTGGAACAACGAAAAAGTTCTCTTAGGATTACGACCATATCCAATCATTTCTAGCCCCACCTATAAATCCAATAGCAGAAAAACGACAATGATGCGGATAGAGAACTAGACAAGAGTTAAACAATGAAACTCACGAACTGCTTCCTCGCGAGAAGTCTGTTGGTCATGAACTTTCGGGTCCTGATGGTGACTGCCTTTTCCGCCATTTTCTCAAGGATCAATTGAAGATCTCTTGTCGCCTGAGTGTTCGTCCGCTCGAGTAAAAGAAAGAGACGCGCAAAGCAAATCAGAGCTTTTATATAGTGACGGTCTTTAGGGTTTCGCGTTTTCACTTTCTCATTTTATGGGCCTTCAATATACTGGGCTTACTAAATCCTGACCAAGTTTAAGTGGGCCTAACTATTTACAGCCTGATTTAAAAGGAACCTAGTGGGCCTAAATATTTAGAGCCCAATTTAACTTTTCTTTTGATAAAAGCCCAATTTAACTTTGTCACCCTTAATATTATATGAAAGAATTGCTCGAGCAAAATTATGCTCTAATTACAGAAATAGTTTTTGTTGGGAAAAAATGAAACAAATAGTGTAATTACAATTACACCCTTTTAATTAAAAAAAAATATTCTTCATTTTCTTTTTCTTTCGTTCTTCTCATTTTCTCATTTTCTTCTCTTTCTTTTTATTTCTTGTCTACTTCCTCTTCTTCTTCTTTTTCTTGTCGCCGTCCTCGCCGTCTTTTTCCTCTTCTTCTTTCCTTTTATGGGTTTTTCGATTTCGTATAAATGAGTTTGAGACCAGCCATGAAAACATCCAAAATATCTCAGAAACCAGCCGTTGAAACCATAATCCCATCGTTGGATCTAAAGACCACTGGGTCACGAAGCTTCCCGCAAAATTTCACTCAGATCGGAACACGTTTGAAGGTTCAAACTCTGTCTCGAAAATGACCCGACGGAACATAATACACTAGAATTTCTAATTCCATCAAGGTCAACCAAGATCAGCGAACAACCATGAAAAAACAAAATATCTCATAAACTAACCGTTGAAACCATAATCCCACCATTGGATCTAAAGATCACTGGGTCACGAAGCTTTCCCCAAAATTTCACTCAGATCGGAACACGTTTGAAGGTTCAAACACTGTCTCGAAAATAATCCGATGGAAAATTTTACACTAGAATTCACTTACGTGTAGTAGAGTTCGTTTTAGTGTAGTAGAGATCAGTTTAGTGTGATAGAGTTCACCCATAGCTTGGTAGAGTTCATCCATAGCTTGGTAGAGTTCATCCAACGTGTGGTAGAGTTCATCCAACCATTACTATGGTACAGTTCGTCCAATGTGTAGTAGAGTTCAACCAACATGTAGCAGCAAAATCAAAATATCTCAGAAACTAGCCGTTGAAACCATAATCCTACCGTTAGATCTAAAGATCATTGGGTCACGAAGCTCCCCGCAAAATTTCACTCAGATCGAAACACGTTTGAATATTCAAACGCTATCTCGAAAATGACCCGACGGAAATCTAATTCTACCAAGCACACTTCAACTCTACTAGCCTGAAAATATAACTCTACCAAGCACAATTCAACTCTACTAGCCTGGAAATCTAACTTTACCAAGCACACTTCAACTCTACTAGCCTGGAAATCTAACTCCACCAAGGCCAACCAAGATCAACGAACAGCCATGAAAACATCAAAATATCTCATAAACTAGCCGTTGAAACCATAATCCCACCATTGGATCTAAAGACCACTGGGTCACGAAGGTTCCCGCAAAATTTTACTCAGATCGGAACACGTTTGAAGGTTCAAACTTTGTCTCGAAAATGACCCGACGGAACATAATACACCAGAATATCTAATTCCACCAAGGTCAACCAAGATCATCGAACAGCCATGAAAAAACAAAATATCTCAGAAACTAGCCGTTGAAACCATAATCCCACCGTTGGATCTAAAGATCACTGGGTCACGAAGCTTTCTCCAAAATTTCACTCAGATTGGAACACATTTGAAGGTTCAAACACTGTCTCGAAAATAACCCGACGAAAAATTTTACACTAGAATTCACTTACGTGTAGTAGAGTTCGTTTTATTGTAGTAGAATTTGTTACAGATAACAATTTTATAATATAAAGCTGCAAACTTTTAAGAGAAACAAAACAAAAAAATAAAATTAAGATCGACATAACAAATATATACTTGATTATTAGTTGGTGGTGGTGATGACCCTCTTGCATTATATGCAATAATGGACCTTATATTTATATGTTATAAAATACAAAAATAAACTCTGAATGATCAAAAAAGATATAAGAACCGACAAGAAATGAATGGAGGAAGAAGTGAGAAAAATGGTTGGCACTGAACTGGAGTTGGGTACGAAAAGAGTACATTGATCTGTACATTCAATACCACATGTAACAATACCATTTTAGATTTTGCTTTGTAATGATTTTTATTTTCTTTAAGTCTTTTATTATTTTCTTCTTCTTTAATGGATCAACCTCATGCGATTCTTCCTACATATGTCCCTGCCATTTTTCATTATATTTTTTCACTTAGTTTCATTTGAATTTTATTTTTGAAACGCATTTACATAAGTATTCGTGTTTAAAATTTATATTTTCAAAGAGTCATCATATTTCTTTATATTTTTGAAGGAGTCGTGTTATCTTGTATAATATCCTTTAGAGTTTTGAAAATAAAATAAAATATAATTGTATTTTGTCGATCAAATAAAATTAGATATAATGTAGGGAATCTAAATCTCCTATGCTTGTACAAATATTTGTATTGGATGCGTATGACATTTATTTTCCATTTCTCTGTGTTATTTGAATATACGAAAATATCTACGAAATGAGTTGATTTTTATTAGTTTCTTAATAAAACTTGAAAAAAGAACCACGGAGAACTTAATTTGGAGAATGGTTTTCTAGTATATAAATAGAGATATTGAATAGTATTATTGAAACGGTCTAACCACTTGTATAAGAATCATATAGTAACGACAAAAGCAACCATGTGATATTTTCTTATAAAAAAAAGAAATAAATACAAAAGCATGTGGATGAACCCAAATTTCTAGTTGACTGGTCGGCAATTGAACATGCCACTTTACACTTATCATTCACTTCATATTATCCATTTTTCTTTTTTATTTGCTTGGTTTCACTAATGTAATTTATGTATTTCTCAATATAAAGAAGTAACCCATATTATATTAATAACGTCCAGAAATGAACTTTTGTCAAATCGGTAAGATGTCTACCTTTACATCATTTCTATCGAAGTTTCACTCTTTATATCTCACGTAATAGTAGTTAGAATTTTCGAGAATTATCAGATTTTGTCCATCTAATTTTTAAAAACAAATAAAAGTATTCATAATGTGTGGAGATGTATTCTGAAACTGATTTGCATAACTTCATTCACATTGCTTTCAATTATTTGTTTGTCATCAATTCATGTCCAGTCTTATTGCATTCTTCTCCCACAAGCATTTATTGGCATTTTGGTTAAACCCAGATGTATCTCAGTATTAAATACAAATATAATAAGTACAATGATAAGGAATTATTTATAAACTTGTTGAGTTGCAAATTTAGGGTAAATCACTAACTTGGTAAAAACGAAACTCTTATAATATTGAGCTCAATCAATAACTTGACTTAAAAGTTTACACAAACTAAAGATTCTCGAATGGGGTTTTTGTAAGAATAACCCCAAAAAGAATGGAAGTGGATCTCTTTTAAGTATACATATGTTTTGTTACATTGTGAAAGTCTTATAGTAATAAGCAAACAATATGTATACACGAAGAAACACAAAGTGATTAAGTCTCAATGGCATCAACAGGAAGTGAAGTTGTCCTTCTAAGACACTTTGGTACCAACTTTCCTTTAAACGTACTCTCTTTCACCTTATCTCCTTCTTCTTCTCTTTCCAAACCCGAAACCGAACCCATAAACCCGTCTTTCACACATATATCTGTCTCTTCCCGGGATTCCGGCCACCGGTTGTTTAACTGATCATCTTGAATCTCTCTGAGCTCTATCTGGCATTTGGCTTTAAGCCATCTTAACTCTTGTTGGACCTGACTTTCTGTTTTCTCTGAACGCTCATTGCAGTATATAGATGGCATAAACGAGAATGATCCAGACCCTGGTATATGGTTTATTATGTCATCTGCCTCGCAAAAATAGGTGCTTTCAGGTTTCTCGTATCCTTCTTCTTCCTCTTCTTCTTCTGAGTGGTTGTGCCCTGAATCTATTGAGCTAAGTTCTCGGCTTTCCTGCTGTTGCTGCAGATTCCAAATCTCTCTAAGACGAACCTCGGTTTCTCTGATTGTTATCTCTTCAAATCGGCCATGAGTCTCGCCACACCCGTTTCTGCAACATTGTATTACCTTTGCTCCAGGATTTGTCCTCAAGAAATCCATCACCGAGCCCATTGAGGTGCGGTTTGATACGCAGTTATTGCAAATGTTCGTGTTTGCTGCTGCAGCTGCAAGGGATTCTTCGAATTCTGGCCCTGGTCTCCAACTGGGTACAAGTTTAGATATCTCACCGTCAATCATGTTGGCTATTTTTGTGACTCCATGATCGTCCATGTCCAGTTCTGCTACCATCTCTGTTGCAACGCTAAATGCTGTGTCCGTCTCAATGTCAAATGGGAAGTATATGTTCCGGACACGTGCTGCAACATAAGTTCCATGGACACAATAAACGAATGTTTGAGTCTAAAACAGAGGAATTCTCAGAAGGAACTTAAAAAATATACGATATTTTGTATGATTCATTCCACCAGAAATTCCACTCTAGAACCGAGAAGATCTGATTTTTATACTCTAAAGTGGAAAAAACACGATTCCTTGACTTTGGAACTCAGTAAGATTGCATATTTTTACACTCCTGGTCATAGGTAATGAAACAAAGAGAGGGGACAAGAGTAATTGTAAAGAGAGTACTGTTACCTTCTTTGTCTGCGATTCTAAGACGTAAGAACAAGCCACCATCATCTCTTCTCTTCCCTTTGATACTTATATCAACATTACCAGATTTTTTATCTTCTTCTTGATCATCATCATTTCGACATTCAAAGAGCTCGATTCCATGAGTCTCCTCTGTCTCAGCTGGATTATATGCCCATCCATTCTGATATTCGTGATGGCTCTTATAACCATTTGAGTACTGACCATTGAAAGAGCTACTATTTGGCGGGTAATTGTAGTAGTCAGCAAGGTGACGCGGCTGCCTCATGAGTGGCCCAACCGAATCATCCATATCAACTGATCTCAAATCAAATTCACCATCACTTATTCGGAGAAAAGGGTCATCTAATAACTCACGAGCAGAGACTCTAAGAGATACGGTGGCCAAGCATTTCTCGATGAAACATCTAACCTCAGGGTCTTTCACCTTGTACAATGCATCTGGTTTCTTGCCCTGAAACCGAATTTTTTAGCTAAGAGAATTACAGCCTTTCTAAACATTAGATGAAGCTTTATTATCTTTGTGTTTAGTGATCGGAGACTCTCACCGACATAACTTTCTTGTAGATCTGAGCAGGGTGAGTACACTCACTGTACGGGTAATCAAATGTAACCATTTCCAGAATGCACATACCGAACGAGTATATATCAACCAATTCGTTATAAGCCTCTTCATAAACTTCAGGTGCCATAAACTCAGGAGTCCCTAACAAAGATTATAACTTTCCACAATCAGACACCAAGAAGCTCAACACAATAACATACTAAATTTAATTTAGATTTGGATATACCAACACAGTGAGCAGCGTGGGACTTTCTTAAAATGGCAGCTAGACCAAGATCTCCAATTTTAACCTCCCCTTGATTCCCATTAACGAAAATGTTGTCACATTTGAGATCCCTGTGGATAACAGGAGGATCATGGCTGTGAAGATAATGTAAACCTCTCAAGATTTGTCTACACCAATGCTTCATCGCTCTTATGTTCACTCTCTTATGCCTTAGTCTATACCTGAATCCATAAAAATTCAACCCAAAATGGAGAATAATCTACATTATTATCATATCAAAATCTTTTAGAAATCTCATGAGAGCCAAAGATAAAGTAATACTAAAGAGAACAAGTTTGTTTACAACAGAATCTTACTGTCTTAAGGTGCCAGAAGTGAACATTTCAGTGACAAAATTGATGTTTCGATTGGCAGTATCGACCCAAGAGGTGTAGAACTTCATAATGTTCTTGTGTTTCAGAGTCTTGAGTAGATGAATCTCACAGTAAAGCCTCTCAAGATCCTCTGGGCTCTGTAAGAAATCGTAGAGCTTCACTTGGTTCCATGCGACTTCTATACCTTCATATTCATCAAATGCCCTGTAACTACAAACCAAAAGAAAGACAGAAGAGGAAGAAGAAAACGTTTAATAAATGAGTGATCAAAGAAGCTTATTCTTTTGTAGAATCTGAATTGATTTAAGTCAAAATGATAAAGAGATCCAAAAATAGCAAAGTCGTAGTTGTTGGATATTTCTGTTGTGAGAAATTGATTATCAAACTAGGAAGTGATATTCAAGTTAGCAGAAAAAAAGATCAACTTTTTGTTTTCCCCTTTTAAACAATTAGATTGAATCGTTTGACCAAAAAAAAACAATTAGATTGAATCAAAAGGAAAAATCCAAAATTTATGAAGGATCACAAATGGGTTTTGATTAGGCAAATCAAAAGTTTAAAAATTCATGAAGAAGAAACTACAGATTAGGGTTGAATCATCACCAGATCCAGAAAAATTAAAAAAGTCAAAAAATTTGATAGAAACATGAGCAGAAAAGAAGAGAAGAAGTGAAATTAAGTGAGGGATTTGATACTTACACAGTCTTTGAAGCTCCTTTACCCAGAACTTCATTATACTGCAACAACAACAACAACAACAACAACAACAACAATGAAGTCAACAAAGATCAAACAAAATAATTGAGATTTGATTTGTAAGAAAATTAATTGAGATGAAATTTTACTCTTCCATATCTTCCAGTAGGATCAACTTCAACAAACTCAGAGTAATCTGGTTCAAGATAACTCAGATTGTTCATCTTCTCTCTCAATCAGGAACAAAAAAAAATCCCAAAAGGAAAAATAAAATAAATACAAAATGGATCTACCAACAAAACTTCTCTCTTTTTATTATATGAGTGTTTTTCGGTTTCTTCCTAAAGCAATTTCTTCGTAATCATTGTTTATTCTTCTGACATTAGGAGTTGAACAGAGATATGAAACTCATGTAGATAAGAATAGTATCTGAAACTCCAGAAAGAGAGATAGTTAGATGAATGGAGATAGAATGAGATTTAAGCTGAGAAGACAGAGAACCAAAGCATTCTTCAATAGTTCAATGGAAGTTTTTGTTTGTTTGTTTTGGTTAATACAGAGAAATACAACGACCTCATGAGAGAAGACAGATACGGTGTGCGTTTCTTGAGGAGACGGTGGCCCAAAAGGGGTAAAAGTTAAAACAAATATCGATTCCTAGATTTTTTTCATTTTATAGGGCTCATTTTTTTGTCAACTTTTTTTTAATAGGAGTCTATATAATGGCGACTTTAACACTTTGGATACAGTTTTTTTTTTTTTGCCGGCAAATATTTGATTTGTTATTTTTAAATATCAGCATTTAAAAACTCTTAGAACTAGAAACAATTTTTTGGCGAGTAAATCGGCAGGGTTATTATGTTTCCTGGGCGTCTAGAAGAAGCATATATTATCAAACATGTGTCGCTAGTGATGTATTGTATGGCAATTGTGAGCTAGACGTTGGTTTGATGATGTGGAATTAAGCAATTGTATGATAGGAAGATTATCGCCTTCAAAGACAACACTTTGATAGTTGAGCCCCCAGGAAGTTTGGATTGCCTATAGAAGGGTTGATAGTTCAGCTTCTTCCGCTAACGCTTTTTAGAAACACTTACCATGTCCTGCATGTATAAAATAGTCGTGATTCTCTAGGAGGTTCTAACCTAATATCAAGTACAATCCATTTGTCATGTACGACGCACTGTAATTGCATTTAAGTCAACCTTGTTGAGGATGCATCCACATGGTAGGCCTTTGCGATGAGATGGGAATCCGCGAGACTTGATTAATTGGTTGTTTCGAATGTGCCTCTATCCATTCAGCAGTATCCCGACTAGCCCAATGTACAGTAGCAGCAGGGTCCAAATTGACATTATTATAGAGCAAGTCATTGCGGCTTTTCCATACGCGCCATAGTAACCAAATTGGAAGATACCAGTGGAACTTATCCAAACGTGTATCCTCTACATTGTCAACAATGAATTGAATATTGTTTTCTAAACTAATATGTAAATTAGTTGAACATTGTATAGAAGACCCGACAGGTGCTACGCAGCTTGGGAAGAAGGGAACAAGAAAAGTGCACGGTCAGCTATTTTATTCGTAATACAACAACGAAGGCAGGATGAATTTACGTAGCTATATTTCTCCTTTGGAGATTTTCAGCAAATCCTAGTGCCCGGGAAGCTAGGCACCATACGAAGTGCCGAAGTGCATGGTAAGTTTCTTCCATGAAACTCAGTGCATAGGTTTTTTGGTAGTTGTTCTGGTTAGGCGAAGACAAATTCGAGAAGAAGGAACTTGTTAGACAAAGACGAATTCGAGAAGAAGGAAAACAAATCTTATTTTCTTCGTATCATTTAAGAATTGGTACAAAGTATATATATATATATATATATATATACATAAGAAGAAGAACAAACATAACCGGTACAATCAATCTTCCGATTAACACATGAACCTATCCTATTTTAACATCTAAAACCGAGCCTTATCTTAATACCCCTCCTCAAGATGGCATTGTGATTGAGATTAGTGACATCTTGTTTCTTAAATCATGAAAGAGACCAGGAGCAAGAGCTTTGGTAAGAGAATCTGCTATTTGATTGTTGGAGCGAACGTGTAAGGTCTTTATTAATCCATTGGTGACTGCTTCTCTGACTTATGGCCATCTAGTTCGACATGCTTAGTTCTCTCATGGAAGACGATATTGTTTGCGATGTGTATTGCTGCAGTAGAATCACAGTAAAACGGGACAAGTTTGTGTTGAGAAACATCGAACTCTTTGAGAAGATTGACAAGCCATGAGACTTCATTCACTCCATACCGCATGGCCCTTATTCTGCTTCTGTTGATGACAACTATATTGTTTCTTGCTTCTTGGATTTACAGGATATGAGAGAAGAACCAAAGAACATGCAGTAGCCCGAGGTTGATCTCCTAGTGTCTGAACATGAAGCCTAATCCGCGTCAGTGAAGGCCTTGAGGACCAGATCATTGTCTGTTGGATAAAGTAAGTCGAGTCCAATGGAGTTCTTCAAGTATCTTAAAACGTTATAGGCAGCTTGAAGATGAGATTGTGTTGGAGCATAGCAGAACTGACACAACTTGTTCACAACAAAAGTGATGTCTGGTCGGGTTATGGTAAGGTATATAAGACGTCCCACGAGTCATCTATATTCCAGCGGGTTATGCAGGGGACTCTCCTTTGTATTGAGCTTGAGCTTTAGGCTTGGATCCAACAGTATACTGCAGGGTTTACGGCCTAGAAAACCAGTGTCTTCCAGCAAGTCCAAGGTGTATTTTCGTTGACATAAGGAGATCCCTGTAGCAGACCTTGCAATCTCTAAACCTAAAAAGTATCTTAAAGGACCAAGATCACGTAGCTTAAAATAGTTTTGTAAAATATGTTTAAGAGAATCAACAACAATGTCATTGTTAGAAGCAATAATAATGTCATCTACATAGACTAGTATTGCAATGTATTCCCTTCCTAAATTTCTGACAAAAAGAGTATGATCACTTTGAGACTTTCTGAAATTTATCCCTAGAAGTACTTCACTAAATTTTAAAAACCATTGACGAGAGGCTTGCTTAAGACCGTAAATAGATTTGTTCAGTTTACAAACTGCATTAGAAGGTAAGTTAGAACCTGATTTTGGAGTGTACCCTGGTGGAAGTGCCATGTAGATTTCCTCTGTGAGATCCCCATTGAGGAATGCGTTGGATATGTCCAACTGATGAAGACTCCACCTCTTGACAGCTGCAACTGACAGGAGCGTCTTCACCGTTGTCATCTTGCCACAGGAGAAAAGGTGTCAACAAAGTCAATTCCTGGTTGCTGAGTATAACCCTTGGCGACCAGTCTTGCTTTGTAGCGTTCCAAACTTCCATATGCTCTCAATTTTGTTTTGTAAACCCATTTGCACCCAATGGCTCGTTTGTCTTGTGGTAATGACGTTATGTCCCAAGTTTCTGCATTTTCCAGAGACTTAAGTTCTTCATTCACCGCTGTGAGCCATTCATCATGCTTCTTTGTTTGCAGAAAAGTGGCTGGTTCTCCTAGCTGCATCACATAACAAAGGTAAGAGGAGTACTCTTCACTTAGGTTGTTAAAAGACATATAAGCTACTAAGGGATATGGTGCACTGGTCTTGGTGAGGTTGCAGTTGTAATCCTGCAGATGTCGAGGAGGTCTTGGCTGTCTAGTATAACTTGCAGTTGTTACACTCTTTGTGGCAATGTCTTCTGTGGTTGTCGTGTGATCTGCAATGCTTACACCCAAGCAGAGAAGAGAAGTCACTCAAAGTAGTATTCTCTTCCTTGAAAGGAAAAATATTCTCGTAGAAGACGACATTTCAAGACATGTAAACTGTATTGATTTCTAGGTCCATGACTTTGTATCCTTTGTAGCCTAGAGGATAGCCTAAGAACACGCATCACCTTGATCTAGGTTGGAATTTCGTCATGTGCTTCGGCGAAGTAGAGTTGTAACACAGACACCCAAAAACACGATATATAGAGATTATAAGATGGTTTATTTCCAGTCATCATCTCAAAAGGGGAAATGTTTTGAAGCAAAGGAGAAGGAATCCTATTTATCAAAAACACTGCTGTGAGAATGCAGTCTCCCCAGTACGATAGGGGAATATTTGCTTGAAACATTAATGATCTCACCACATTGAGTATGTGCTGGTGCTTGCGCTCCACTACAGAGTTCTGCTGGGGAGTTTCTGGACATGAGTGGTAGGGCACGATTCCCTTGGACTGGAATTAGATCAACAAATTTCAACTCTGGTGCATAGTCGGAACGAACTCCCTTAACTTTAGCACTATATTGAGTTTCCACCATTGTGAGGAAGTCAGGGAGTATTTTTAGTACGTCACTCTTTGTTCTCATGCGGTAGGCCCATGTCATGCGGGTATGATCATCTACAATTATCAAGAAAAACTGATACCCCTCGTTTGTTACTTCTGAAAAGGGACCCCAAGTATCAACATGTAAGAGATCAAAAGAAGAAAAACAGAGATTATTATGAGAGACATATGGTAAATGTTTCTGTTTAGCTATAGGATATATTGAACAATGAAAATTAGAATCAATTTTCTGTTTAATGTTAAGAGTTTTCGAAATAGACTCAATTGTGTGCCAAGTTGTTGTCCAGAATGTAGAGACTGCAGATCCTCTTAGCATGTCTAATCGTTTGCCCCTGAAGAGGATCCTGAATCAGGCAAGCAGAGTTGTCAAATATGAATCTGCATTTTACATCATGAGTAAGCTGACTAACACTCATGAGATTCAGGTGGAATTCTGGTATAAGAAGAATATTTCGAAGAAGAAGGATGTCATTGATACGTATATCACCTATACGTGCAATTTTAATGTCAACACCTGTTGGTAGAGTTACACGTTTATCTACAGGGATATTCATATTAGTGAATAGATTCTTGTCATAAGCCACATGGTGACTTGCACCACTGTCAACAATCCAAGAAGGAGTAGATAAACTAGTATTTGTAGAATTTAGCATCCCAACAAGATGAAGAGTATTAGAGTTAAGAGTCATACCATTGGTCGTAATTGTACCTCCTGAAGTGGAATGCAAATTGACAGTCGTAGGGGTGGATATGTGAGAGTTGAAATAGGCAGTAACTCTTGATATTTGCTCCTTGGATAGGTTCTGTAATGAGCATGTCATAGAAGAATCCACCTTATTTTGTCCCGAGAGGTTTACTTGTGCAATTGTTGATTTCATGGTTGTTCATTTGGTCTTGTGCTTAAAACCAGGAGGGTACCCGTGCAACTTGTAACATTTGTCCACTATGTGACCTATATAGCCACAGTGAGAACAGGTTGGTCTTTGAGACGACTTATGGTTCACACAGGAGGCATTCACATTGACAGCAGAAGATGGAAAGGTCTCAGAAACACTGAATACTGAAGCATTCTGTACATGCTGAATATTTCTTTGGATGTGGTCTTGATCAAGAAGATTGTGGACTTCATTTAGGACTGAAATCGTCTTCTTCATGATGATTTGACTTCTTATGTTGGAGTACAAAACGTTGAGCCCTGCAAGAAATTTAATGACCTATGACTGTTCTTGTTTGGCTTGAATAGTCTTGCAACACTCGCACTTGTTGCAGGTTTTTAAACAATTCGTGCTATCAAGGTCGTCCCTGAACGTCTTCAGTTTAGTGAAGTAAGTAGAGAGATCCATTCCTCCTTGTTGAAGAGACTAGATTTGCTAAGACAGTTGATATGATCTAGGGAGGTTGGTGACATGAAACATGGACATTATATCTTTCCAGATATCGGCTGAATTTCGAAGCCATAAGGATGCTACTATAGATTTCTTTAGAGACAGAGTTCAAGATCCAAGATTTGACCATGCTATTACATCTCGACCAAATTTTATAATGAGAATGATTCTCGTCAGGCCTAAGTAACGATCCGTCTACAAATCCCAACTTATTCTTAGCTTCTAAGGCGATTAAAATCGCGATATTCCAAGTGCTATAATTTGTTTTGTCAAGAATCTAAGAGATTATAGAAGAACTTGGATTGTCGGCACTCGTTAAGAAGTAGGGAGAATATTGGATTCCGTCGAACTCGAACTTGTTCGGAGTTGCTGAACTCGTGAGCACTTCATCAGGAGTCAAAATCGAAGAAGAATTTTGATTCGGAGTTGGATTGTTCACGGAGGCGTTATGCTTAATAGGCGAATCATTGATTGTTGGAGCTTGATTCAGCTTCGGATTCCCCAAAATTGATGAGCGAGTTTGCTTTCTTGTTACAAATCTTTGACTAGCTACCATGCGCTTAGTCTTTCTCTTAACAGGTAGCATGATTTATGACTTAAAGCGAAGAATCAACGGAATATTTGAGAAAAAAGATTAGAGATTCGGCGGAACAACCGAGAAGAAAAAAGAAAGAAAAGGAAATGACCGGAAGAAGAAGTCCGATCAATAGAATGAAGAGGAAGAGGAGATCGAGGTCGTTGAAATGGTCTTCAACGGCTCTGATACCATGTTAGACGAAGATGAATTCGAGAAGAAGGAAACTTGTTAGACGAAAACGAATTTGAGAAGAAGGAAAACAAATCTTATTTTCATTGTATCATTTAAGAACTGGTACAGAGTATATATATACATAAGAAGAACAAGCAACATAACCGATACAATCAATCTTCCGGTTAACACATGAACCAATCCTATTTTAACATCTAAAACCGAGCCTTAATAGTTCTGCTTCATTAGTAATTAGCAATCAACTTATCAATTGTTGCACACGTGCTAGACGGGAGATGAAAGCAATTTATAGAAACACACTAGTAATGCATAAGCAACTGCCTTGATTAAAGTTTCTTTGCCTACGGCCTAAAGGTACCGGTTTTGCCAGCCCAATAATTTTTTTTTACACGGTCTTCAATATATTGGAAAATCTGTTTTTATCACGACCAAATTGTTCAGTAAATACCTAAATATTTCCCAACACCACGCACTTGCTTTATTCCAACTGTAGCTTTGATTTGTTCCCGACTTCCTTGATACACCTTTTGGCCAAAAGTCAGCGTATTGTCACGGTTAATTATTTTTCCCGAACAAACAGTGTAAGTAGGCCTGGGCCTTCGGTTCAGACCGAATTGAACCAAACCGACCGAACCGAAGTTTCGGTTTTGGTCTAATTTTGGTTTACTTATAAAAACCGATATAATTGAATTCGGTTTTTGGTTCGGTCGGTTTGGTTACTTAAAACCGATCAGTTTTTAAAAAACCAAAAATTTAGTTTTAAACCGGTATTTTTTATAGATCTAAACCAAAAAACCAAAAACCCAAAAAAAAATAAAAAAATCAGAAAAACCAAAAAACTGAACCAGTATTATTATATATGAAATCGAACCGAACTGAAAATTTAGTTCGGTTTAATTTAGAATCAATTCTAAAAAATTGTAAAAACCATAACCGACGATTCATGTTCAAACTGAAAGCCCAAGCCTAGATTGAAAATCTGCCTAATATTCTGAGCAGTATGCATATCCTCATTAGATACAGTTTGTTAATTAGTATAATTAAAAAGATAATCAAAAATTATTTTATTGAAAATAAATAAGTTGAGTAACCATTGTTTGGTGGAGTAATAAAAAAATAACTAATATGGATTAAAAAATAAAATAACTAATATAAGGGTATATTTGGTGACACCATTTAGCGGTTAAAACCAAAATTGTTTGAAAACAAATGGCTAAAACTAGTGATTGTTAAAAAAGAGTTATAGTAATGAATGTTGTTTGTAAATTCAAACTGATTACTGACATTGCAGCTAATCAGATTTAAGTTAGTAAACTTTTTAATTTAAACGAAGGTCGTTTCCAAATCCCATAAAGAAATCCTTTCAAAATTGTTTAAACATCGATGAATAAATTCAAATGACTGTTAGTTGATAGCTAATTAATAGCAAAATAAATATATTGTTTGCAAAAGTCATTTGAATGCCACCAATTATACTTATTTAATCATTTGATCTACACTACTTTTTCAATTTTTTTTTTTTTAACATTGGGCCACAAATGGTAGCCCATTAGCTAAGTTATTGCAAATGTAAGTGGGGGACTCGATTCCAGGATGTGCAAGTGCGCATGCCTCTTGTGAATTTACTACCTGCCACTAGGCTAAATGCCACTTGCCATTACTTTTTCATTTAGAAAATCTAAATCAAGAATATGGTTATGATCTCGACCAAAAAAAGAATAAGTTTATGATTGTGAAAATAAAAAATGGTTACTATTCAGATATAGAAAAACTTAAAAGTTATTACTTAATAATATAGAAAATGTTTCATCACAATAGCTAGAAACCTAAGTAACAACATCTTGAGGTCTAGTCTAATTCTACCTTTAAACAACAATGCTATTTAACTAACTTATGTTTATTTTATTACCTAATTGATGTTCTAAGGTCACATAAGCATTGAGAGAAAAAAACACTCAAAAATTAGAATCTAAAAATGGATTGGAGACAGCGAGACCACAGATTGGCATGTCGATTAGATGTTCCAATGGAGGCAACAAAGGCTAATTAGGCCATGTGTTAATCTTGACCATACATCATTTCATTTACACGACATTCATATTTACAAAATCATATACAAGTACAGTTTTAAGATATCATGTGCAATACCACCAAACGATAATTTTATTTCCTAATTATAAATATAATTGATATATTTTTGAATTATATATACCTTATTTTACAGCTAAACATAAACCAATGATAATATGTTGACAAACAACAAATCAATGAGAATATATAATATTATATGTAGGAATAAACGGTACAGAAATGTTAGAAATTTGATATGTGATTTCTTTTTGTAAATACTATTCCAATATTATAATGGTACCATCATCTTTATTAATAAAATTTAAAGTAGAAGAAAAAATAAGCGGGAGACGGAGTTAATTGACAAAAAATAAATCGAAAAATATGTTATGCATAATGAAATAGTTGTTATAATTATTGAATTAAAAGTTATAGGGAAATTGATCTTTACATATCAAACTGCTAAGTCACAATATATAAATATTTTTTTAGAAAAATAAAAATGTAATGAAATAAAAGATTGATGGGGCCAATCAAATATATAGAGATGAAGAACATACATGTGCATGTGGGTGAATACAAAGACATGCACGATCACCATAGCCTTTTAAATCGGAAATAATAAAGCAAATAGACTTGGGTTGTGATAATCAATCAACCCAACCACAAATCTTATCCATTTGGCCTTTTCCTCTCACCAATTTACTTTATCGTAAAGTTTCTGATTGATTCATATTAATGTTCTATTATGCAGGTTACTGCTAAATCACTTTTTATCTAATACTAAAATCGATATAAGTTTTGTTCCTAAGCTTGGTATATTGAGATTCACTATATTAGGAGATATAAATGTTCAAAATTAACCACTTGTTGTTATAGATATTTTGGGATCAAATATAACTAGTTAGTTTTTTTTTCTCTAAAAACTAGATTAATGCTATTTGTTTTTTTGTTAATATTGTCTTACAACTGACTCATCCAGTAGCTAAATTATAATTCTTATATAGTATATGTAATGAAATTCGATCTTTGATTATATATGTCCGTCTGTCCTTAATGCACTTATCACATGCTACTATAATAAATTAATGCTATTTGGTTAGTAAATAATTTTTGGTGTCAATTAAACCTTCATTAAATTAAAATAAAAAGACAACTCATGTAAGATACTGTTTACACAACATAAATCAGAATTCAATTCCCTAACATTACGAAAAATGAAATTAATTTAAAATTTATTGATCAATAAATAATAATTCTAATTTTTGTTGATAAATAATTTGTACATGTCAACGAAAAAATAGAATTATCTACTCAGACCAGCCTATATAAAAATTTAGAGTCAGAATATTATTACTTTTGTTATATTTAAATAAGTTTTTTAGTTAATAATTAGATCGATAATATCTAACTAATAAATTTTAGAAAAAACATCCCTAAGTTCTTAATAACATCATTATAAATAAATATGACTATTTAAAGTTAAACTCAACAAAATACTAGATATTTTACCACTTTACTTACAAAACTCTAGTTTTTTTTTGTCAACGGCAAAATAACCTAAATGTCAAAAATTAACCACCAGACACTCTACTCGACTTAGCTAGAGCATCTGCCTTATAATTTAGGACTCTCGGAATAACTGATAAAGATAGAGAATAAAACCGGGTACAAAGCCTCCGAAAAAGTCATCCTGGTAAGGTAAGAACGTCGGCCACTCCTCAGTCAGTCGATATCTCTACCTCCTGGATCTGAAGCTCCGCTAGCACTCCTATAGCCCAAATCACCGCCTCGACTTCCACATGACGAGCATATAAGCATCGATGAACCCGCGTTGATCCCGAAAAAAAAATCCTTCCACCGAATCTGGAAAGCAAATCCAACCGAACCCTGAGTAGAGTCCAATATCTTTCCAGGACGCGTCCACGTAACATTTGTAGCCTATGAAACTGAGATTGGCTGTGGTAGGGAATGTCAGTGCCGATTTAAATGAAGCTTGGTTAGGTAAACATATTTCTCGCGGAAACCGTTTACCATGTTGGGCTTCACACCACTTTTTGGAGTCTGACAGTGCCCTATCTAGTATAACCCTAGGATCTATGTCCTCTTGAGCGAAACAGAACTCAATTCTTGCTTTCCAGATATGCCAGATAATCCAACGGAACAACAAAGAATTTCCTTGATTCGGGATCCTCCAATACAGGTAGTCAAGATTAGACCACACTGATTCACCCGGGAAAATCACTGGGGCAGATGGGATCGATGATAGGGCCCACACTTGGAGGGCTGGTGGACATTCAAATAACACGTGATTAATAGACTCACAATCCGCCGCACACCGCTGGCATCTAGAATCCTGACCAAAATTACGTTTTACTAAGTTATGAGAAACCGCTGTACAGCCGGACAGAGTTTGCCAAATAAAATGCTTTATTTTTGGAGGACAATCTAATTTCCAGCAACGCTGATATAACATGTCCAAAGAAGGACCACCATGTTGTTGGTCAACCTCTGGGCTTCCAGTTTTAAGGTGATATCATGATTTAACAGTATAACGACCTGTTGGCGTGTAATGCCATCCCCAGTAATCCTGACGCTGTCTTATCGGGATGTGAATTGCCAAGATTAGACAAGCATCACTAGGATCAAAATTTTGACGTACTAAAATGTCGTTCCACTGACCAGTTTGCCTGTCTATAAATTAGTCAACAGTCAATTCTGAAAATATATGTAAATCCGACCGTATTGCAGGCCGAGGAATAATATCGGGAACCCATGGGTCCGTCCCAATCTTAATCTTCCTACCGTTTCCTATTTTCCTAATTAGGCCTTTCGAGGCTAAAGGACAAGCGAACATAATACTCCGCCACCCATATGACGCCAGTGGCTTTAAAGGCGTCTCCATGATACACATATCTCTATAATATCTCTCTTTTAGAACTTTAGCTAATATTGAGTCCGAAAATTCTAACAACCGCCAAAACTGTTTTGCCAGAAGAGCTGAATTAAAACCTTCTAAGATCTGAAATCCCAATCCCCCTTTGGATTTTGAGGTACATAAATCGACCCATTCCTTCCAATGTATAACCCTAGTAGATACCGAATTTGACTACCAGAAATTTGCTATGGCCGACTGGACGGTATGTAGAATAATCTTTGGAATTCTATAACAACTCATGACATAAGTCGGTAAAGCTGTAAGAATTGACTTAATCAAGACCTCCTTCCCAGCTTTTGACAAAAATCGGTTAGACCAAGTAGCAATTCGCACATGTAACTTGTCAACAACGAATGCAAACACTTTTGCTTTAGAACCACCTAAATTCTCCGGTAATCCTAAGTACGTTCCTAAACCACCTACATTACGGATACTCAAAACTTGTTGTACCTCGCTCTTAATTTCTACCTTAACCTTCTTACCAAATTGTATGGATGACTTATCAAAATTAATTTTCTGTCCAGACAATGATTCATAGTCGGCCAAAATCTTAAGAATATATTTTGCCTCAACTTTATTAGCTTTACAGAAAAATACCGTATCATCAGCAAACAGGAGGTGCGAAATTGTCGGACTATCTCTGGCAATTTTAATACTAGTAATAAACCTCTCTTGCACCGCCTTTCGCAATTTTCCTATAAGCACCTCAGTGCAAAGGATAAACAGATATGGCGATAATGGGTCCCCTTGCCTTATCCCTCGCTGCAGAACCATTTTCCACCGAGGCTACCATTAATTATGATCGAATATTCAACACTCGTAATACACCACATGATGCATTTCATCCATTGATCACAAAATCCTAATTTTGCCATTAGTGAAGCTAAAAAATTCCACTCCACTCTATCATATGCCTTACTCATATCGGTTTTTATGGCCATAAACTGCCCACTAACATAACTGTTTGTTCGTAACGCATGAGCTATTTCCTAGACAATCAAAATATTATCTGAAATCAACCGGCGTGC
Organism: Lepidium sativum; assembly: GCA_023374145.1. NCBI lineage: Eukaryota > Viridiplantae > Streptophyta > Magnoliopsida > Brassicales > Brassicaceae > Lepidium > Lepidium sativum. The sequence continues at coordinate 22,248 of JAKUCM010001309.1, read as the reverse complement.
CACAAAAGCCGATTGTGTTTCCGACACCAACTTTGGTAGAACACGTTTTAACCGCAAACATAAAATTTTTGCAATTAATGTATACCCTATATTGCACAAACTAATCGGTCAGAATTCCGCCATTTTAGATGGCCGGGCTACCTTGGGAATAAGGCAAATATCTGTCTTATTCAACCTTCTGTCAAAAACCCCCGAGGTTAGGAAATTATCCACTAGAGATATAAGATCGTCCTTAACGAACTCCCAGGAATACTAGAAAAACAAAGCAGTCATTCCATCAGGACGCGGAGATTTATCTGGGTTCATTTGGAAAAGAGCTATGTGTACCTCCTCCGCATTCGTCGGTTGCATAAGGAATTGGTTATCTAATTGTGCAACCTTCCTCTCCATATCGTCGAGGACTACTTGCCCAACACCATTACTGAAAAGAGATCGGGAAATATGCAGACGCTTCAATCAATACATATGACTCCTTCTCAACCCACTGACCACGATTGTTCAGCAGCCCAATTATCCTATTACACGCTCGCCTCTGTCGAACAGTCGTATGAAAGAATTTAGTGTTCTCATCACCTTCTTTCAACCATTTATTTCTACTCTTCTGTTTCCAGTAGATCTCCTCTACGATGTAGGCTTGCTTAAGCTTTGCATTAGCTTCCTTAAAAGCGCTAACATCTATTGTTGTACTAGAATTAAATGCTTCTACCGCCCTTTTCCCATCTACTATTTTTTGTCGTCCTGATTTAATATTCTCACACCGCCAGTGGGAAATCTCTCGGCGACAGAAACTAATTTTCTCGACCAGTGAAGTACTCGACCTTTGTCTAGTACTACATATATTCCAACTACGTTCAACTATATCTCTAAACTCGGATTTTCCTAACCAACGCTTATCAAAGCAAAAACGTTTCGGTAGGACCGAATATGATTGTTATTCGAAACTTACTAGGATCGACCTATGATCCGAACCTATCATATCCAAATATTGTATTTCTGATTTTGGGAAAAGCTCATGTCAATCCCCATTCCCGTAAGCTTTATCTAAAACACAACGAACAATCCCATTACTTCGAATCCCTCGCCATGAACATGAATTTCCAATCTTGGGAAACTCTAAGATTTTCTCAACTTTATCCCTCTCCTCCAGCTCTGCTAGTACACCACCAGAAACCTCTTGAAATATAGGCCGACAAACCTTCTTTGTGGAAGTTGGTTCTGTCACCATTTCTGTCCCAATAACCTGAAAAGAAATCAAGTGTAAAGGAAGACTCAACTGACAACCAAACCCAAATTGATATAAAAACAGCACAATACTCATTAACCATACCGTCTCAGGTAATACAATTGGCGGCTGAGTTAAAGGAGGTCCTCTACCTCGCTTTTTCTTCTCAGCTCTTACCCTGCCAGTTCTGGTCATTGCCGATAAATTTAATTGTTTATGACCACCTATGACCATGCCTTTGTAAGACCTATGGCATTCCACCATTCCCACCTTCCTATTATCAGCAATGTCAGACATTCGACTCTCAGGTTTGGATTTATAACACACCGAGACATCGTGCGTCATCCTAAAACAGAGACTACAATAACCCTCCAATCTCCTATACTCAAACATCACTTTAGATTCACGTCCTTCTTCAAATTCTAAAATTGATGAGAAAATCAAAGGCCTAAAACAAGGTATCTCAATAAGAACATGTCCTTTCTGGACATCAATACTTATCAATTTCCCCAAATAATTAGCTACCAATTGATACACCTCCTCTAACCTATATTCAAAGGGAATTCACGTGATTCTAATCCATAATCTAATAAAGTTAGGATGGTCTGCACCAGTCATGGCTTTCCAAGGAGCGTAAGAGACCATCCACCCATCAAAGTTGATCGAACCATTATCTAGGATTCTCACCATGTCAGATTCAGTTTGAAATTCAAACTGAAAACGACCGTTTCCTAGGTTAAGACCGCGCACCCGCCCCAATAAATTCTAAAATTGTGGTATCCTAAATAGGAAAGTATCCACATTCTGCAACATGGGTTTTAAAAAACGCTCCATCATGACTTTAGAACTCCTAGCTAACAATGCAAAATTTTTGATTTTTGGTATCTTAATTTTCAAAACCCGATGTGGTGATTTTGACACCAGACTCTTTTTATTTAAACCCACTTGAGACATATCGTACTCTAGTAAAGAAAACAACACCAATCTATCGACCATCGAAAGAGAAACTAAAGAAAGCGTATTGACCAAAATATTTGGTCGAAACTTTAAATAGGCCATTCTCGTACAACGAAATCGCAATATATTCCTAATATTTAGTTTCATCTTCCTACATATTTTTAGGCCTGACAACTGATTTATTAAAATCTTATCCTTGACTATGGTCAGATTTAAACAAAACCAAAAGTTTATAACCCATTCAAAGCTTATCTAAAACCTTATTGTGAAAAATACTTTTGCACTAATTAATCTCGGCAGTTCCACATTACCATCTAGAAGCCAAAGTCGAAATTGAATTTCAAACCAATTTAAAAACATCCACCTTTGAACCAAAACTTGGAACTGAACGCAAACCACACAGCAAGCATAACCAAGATAAGGACATACCTTAGTATAGCGTTGCAAAATTCTCAACCCAATTGAATTGTCATGTACCGTATAATCAATTGCTACGCACGACCAGACATCTACCATGTCCCTATAAAAGCCAATCGAATAGGGATCCATCAGACCCTCTGGAACCAATAACCACAGTTCCCCTATTTGAACCAATGATCCACTTGTTATGTAGGTAAAATAAAGTACTTGTGACCTATCACATAACAGATGAGATTCTATAGATCGAAAACCAATCTTAGTTTCTTTCCAACCTGCCAAAGATGACAACCCTAATTCTAGACTTGTCACACTGTTATTAGCATAAACCACCTGAATCGAATAGGGGTTTATTCTAAAAGCTAAGCCTAACCAATTTTGCAAACTCAATATGTTTTGCGAATTTTTTAGATCACCAACCCTATGGAGGACATCATTTTGAGATTGATTGTCCTCTCCCAAAGGTTTTCCAGAATCTCCTAACCCCCAAATCTGACATTTTACAGTCACCCCTTGCATAAGGTAACACTCGCGGTTCACTAATGACCAAAATCCTTTGAACGTAATGTTATCAGCAGGGAATTGATCGATCCAGAGCCATTCAATGTAGATCCAAATGGGATCAAAACCCAAATGTACCAACCAAGAACCCACACTTAGATAACCATAGTCAGAAAAGAGATCTAGGTTTAGAGAGTATATTCACCTTGCCTCCCCCTCCATATGAAATCGCCGGTGGATTTTGATGACGGCCGTCGAGAGATGAAATCTTCAAAAGGACCTCCCAGATCCGAAAAACGTACCCATCTCTATAATCGGACCCGTGAAAACCAGAAGCACACCCAGACCTACCGGATCTACAGCTTCCAAAAGCGTAACACTCTCGATCTGGAAATCACCGTTGCCGATGAAAGCACCTTCCACTCCCGATGAAACACCTCCCAAAACAGTGGGTAAATCGGAAACCTCAGTCATCCGAATCGTCAGATCGTTCTTTAGCCACCAACGCAAAGAGCCGCCGGATTACGTCCGTGGAATCGTCGTAATCGCCGAGTCGCCTCCACTTCACCGCCGAATCGCCTTCGAGAGCAAAGTTCTTAAAAAGCTTTAACTTCTAGTTAGTTTTTGCAATGTTAACAATAACGTTATTGGCAATAAGCAATAGTAGAATAATTGAATAATTATTAAAATGGACTTTGTTTGACTACTTCAGCTAGTGATTCCGTGGTTGCCCGTACGGAAATAAATCAGTAAAGTTAATCTCAAAAGCAATCACCTAACCTCAAATCTCAATTAATTACTATTACTATGTTTTTTTTGATTAAAAACTACTTTTACTACTTAAACTAATTTAATTAGTTTTTGTTTTTGTAAGATACTGACAATATTTGTCTCGTTGTCACTTAACCAATATTAAATTCATTGTGCATATGGATCCAATTATCCGTCAATCTTCACTTTATATACACGTATCTTTTATATTATTATGATTTGTTACCTAAATAATAACGATTAGCTGACAAAAATTCATAATGTTGACTATTATTGATTGGATTTGTTTGGACAAAACTAAGAGACTAAGAGTCGACGATGGTATTTATGAATGATATAAAGATAAATATTAAAATATTTGTGTATTTATTTTTAATTTAAAATGACTATAAGAAAATGTGTATATTAAATATTAAAATCTTAAGAAAATATTAAATTCCATATATAAAATTTTCAATATTCCTAAGTGTTGACACTAGAAATAATATTCATAAAATTTATCTAGAAGCTTGGACTAATCTCAAATATTCCATTAATTACAATTGTCGAGAAAAATAATGGAACAAATATAAGTCGGATAATTATAAATAATTGCGTTATTAAATTAACAAAAACCATGTTTCATGCCAAAAATGAAATTGAAATTTTCGTAAGACTATGAAACTAATAACATTAGATAAATCTCTCTTTTTAGCATATTAAAATACTTATATAGATGTAAATGATATTTAATTTAATAATAAGTTATAAATCTACTAAAAATAAATACATTTGTATATTTAAAATAAATTATCTATATTATATAAGAATTAGCTAATGAACCGGTCACTTATAATTTAGTGTTAACAAATAAATTACATAGACAATTACTTTTTTATTTGTGAGAAAGATTTTATAAATATACACCAAACTTAGAAAAATAGACTTCGACTAAAATACAACAACTTTTTCTGCACCCAGAAAGATACACAAATTATTCCACTTACACGTTTCAATATTCAAAGTCTAAATTGTATACATAATTTATAATCACACGAATCATTCTTTAAGGATTTAAAAGAAGAATATTCAAACAGCGTTGAACATCATGACGTAGTTTGAACTTTGAACTTTGAGATTTGAAAATAAGAAAAATAAAATCATTCCTGTTTTTATTTTTTGGTGGTGAAAAGTTTGTGTCTTAAGAGGATTAAAAATAATATTTAGTGTACCTTATGGAATATTAATTTCTCAATAAGATGTGGTATATAGTGTGATGGGTTTGAGTCTATTTTCAAAGTATTAGGCTCTAATGCATATTACATACTGGGCGTATTAAGTCCACTAGATGTTTAAGCCTAAGTAACACATCCTGTAGAAAAATCCAATCACAAGACTCTTAATTGCTATTCATTATTATTTTATTTTATTTTGAATTGTAGAAGGAAATTGAAAATCCCATTAGAATTGAGTATAAATTCACTATTAAAACCTTACAAAAATGTAGAATTTCATATATAAAGTTTATAAATTCACTATTAAAAAATCCCATGTGTGAACACTAGAAAAAATATCCACTATATTTATCTAGAAGCTTGGACTAATTGCGTTATAAAATAGACAAAAGTCATGTCTCATGCCAAAGAAGGTATTGCAGATTTCGTAAGAGCATGGCAACAACCATCGTATCTCTGACTCAAGTTGTTAATAAAGATGAGCTTAGTATGAAGATATAATGGAAGAGATGAGACAAGAAGGCCAAAAGTTTGGGTAAGAGATTCAGGACACTGCAAAAACTAACTGTTTTGTCTCCGTTTCGTTTCTCTTGTATATCAAATGTTTGTTCTTTAACTCGTAAATTGCAGGTCCATTGATCAATGGCTGGTCTTGGGAAGGTATTTTTTAAGTATGTGGATATCGTGGCCGATCTGAAAATATTTTCTATTGAGTACAAAAAATATAACAAAATATAAACTTTCTTTTAGTAAATATTTAAACCAAAAACAAAAATTTAATGTTTTCTCATGTCATACTCTCATTCAACGTTTGAAATTATTTTGCAATTCCTACCATTTAATAATTTTTACGTTGGTTTATACAATCATGATTTGCAATTCAACACAAATACTACTGTTTAGAAATAAATTATAAATAAAAAATAAACTATAATAAAAATAAAATATAATATAAAAGTCACTATTTTGATATGCTATGAGAGAATAAGTAACTACAGTAACGGAAGAAAGAGTCTCAGAGAGATAAAAAAAAGTTAGATAAAAACTAAAAGCGTTTTAGGATATAGTAAAGGTAATTAGTGTTAGTTTAAATTTTGATATAGTTAAGCTTGGGCTTACATTACGTGGGTGTGGGTGAGTTTTGGTAATATATGTTGGGGCAAATTTCGCAATATTTACATTTATTAAAAATTTACCTAATCAAATGTGACGTTGTCAAGAAAAAAAAGAAAATCAAATGTGACAATTTTGTTTTGACTGGTGGCAACATTGTATAACATGGATCCGCGGCAGTGGATAGAAATGGCTCATCGAGGGCAAGAACCGATATGAATGGTAGAGATTTGCAGGGAAGTATTTGCAGTGTTTTACCCATAAGACAAGTTTGAACACGGTGATTATGGAGCTTGAAGTAAGACTCTTTACATAGCGGATATCCAAGCTTTTTTAGAATATTCGTATTCGTATCTGTCCGATTTTCCAAATTCTAATCCATATTCAGATCTTTTTGACGGAAATCCTGACTAAAAATATCCGCTAAAAACGGATATATGTGAATATATGCGGATATCCGTTGTTAGTTTTAAAAAAAAAAATACTAAAAAATTTTTAAATTAAATTTTAAAAATATTTATAATATTCTGGAAAAAAAACGGATATCTGCTTCTAATTTTTACATTATTACCATATGTATCTGTTATCCGCCGATTCGTAAAATCAATATCCGTCCATTATCTGTTTTATTAGAAAAAATAAATACAAATATAGATATCCAGTGGATACAAATATTGTATTCACATACCTAGTCTGAAATATGTTCCACTTCGCTTTCAATTACTCAAGCTTTTGAGTACTTTTCTTGGCTTAAAAATACCTTTTTGGGTTCTTTTATGACTTCAAAGATACATAAGAGTTGAAAAACAAATATGTTAATATTCAAAGTCTAAGTTGTATACTTCATATAATTTATACGAAATAATAATAACAATCTATTTGGTGTAGTTTTATGGAATATTCATTTCTCTTGAAGATGTGTTGTACAATGTGATGGATTTGAGTCCATCCTCACAGGTAACGGGCTCTATTAGATCGTACATATTGGGTCTAGTAAACCCACTATACATATGACCCAAATATAACAACCTGTAAGAACCATACAAGTGCATGTGGTTGTGATTGAAAATCCCATTGCAAGGCTTTGGATTGCGTTTAATTTTTGCAGTTTCGATTACTTATATAACACTTAAACAAAGAAGACACATAAAACGAAGTTGTTCAAAGGAAAATATATCAGGATATGTGTCCACTGATAACAAACAATCTAAAAACTAGAAAAACAAAAACAAGTTTGAATTGTAGAAGAAAACAAACTAAAAAAGAAGAAGATAAAGAATCGTAATTAAGGACATTGATGAACACAGTAACAATCCTTTAAAGATGGAATAGAAGTACACATGCCATGAGCTAAGAGCCAACCATGAGTGTTGTCTTTAATACAAAACTTATCACAAACATCATTGTCACATGGATTCATCGCCACTGAATATCCACACCATTTTCCTGTTGGTGGTGGCACTATGGGTACATCTCCATTCACCGTCTCTGCAAATTTTAAGTTAATAGAATCAATCCAATGAGACAAAGTGATCAATACATGTAATGATGTCTAATTTATGCACTTTTTACCAGCAGAGAAGACGACGAGCAGAAGAACAAACGCTACCAAAAAGCTCTTCATTTTTGTATATCGACTGTTGTGTGTTTGTTGATTGAAACAGAAGGCTATTGATGACTATATATATACACACACAGGGTCTAATGTATGGTTGCTCTATGTACTGAGAACACCCAACTATAGAAAGTTTAAATGTGTCTATAGATTTGCCATTATGACTTTATTTCCATTTTGCACTTGGCAAATCCGATCTTACTGCAATTCTGTCTTCTCGTAATATTCACTTGTGACTTTGACTGCTTCAATATATAGGTATCTATATATATATATATATATAAATTTTAAGAAAAATAATATCGGATGAAATCTGTCATCGACATGTAATGAAAACTATAAACTTAAGTATCACGCATGATTGAAAATTGACTAAATCTTATACATTTTTTACTTCTTGAGATATAACAGTTTAACTTATATTATATAAACAAATGTATCAAGAATTGGTACACTTTTATATGGACAATGCATGGCCAAAGTGCATGATCATTTAGTGCTTAGAATCTCAGCCATGGGAGGGAGAAGAGTTGACGGTGAAAATCTTCCCAATTGCTTCAAGTGCAGGGACATTCCACCTCTCGACATGCCTCACAATCTTGCACAATAAACCAGTGTCTGAATCAGTTCAGAGGAAGATATTCTTACAACAGTGGAAAATTTCTGTCTTTTCTTACTTTGAAGTCTCTATCCAGATCAGAGACTGTATTTCCATCAATCGATATCAATGGTCTCCATGGAAGTTTCAGGTAAGTTCTGAACATTGTCTCAAAGAGATGACACGCAAGCTGCAGCAACTTTCTCATTCAATGTGTATAAAGTTTATTAGAATACCCTAGTTTCCAAGTCGCCAGTATATAGTTTCTTTCTGCTTATTTACTCTGTAATCATGGGAACAGATACACATTGAGACCATAAACCACCTGGTATAAGGATCTAACATAACAAAGTTTATACCTTCTCCATATTTTGCAGTTCAATGGATGCATTATCGAGGAACGGAACTAGTAATTTCAAGTTACGTTCATACAACTCTGTACCTGCATAAGCATAAAACCCAAAAGAGACTACTTTACTCTCGCATCAAGATTTAGAGAGCATGAAGATCAGACTGTTCTACATTTATTCAAGCAGATACACTTATCACTAGACACTAACTGAAACTACAGATACAGCACAAGAATCTCAAGAAGAGAATTCTGTAATTCCTCACCTTGGAAGCTAATAGTCGGATCCTTGAAGATGCAATCATCCGAGTAAATTTGGGAAGTGAAGATTCCTGATTCCAGTTACAGAAATGAGCAATAAAGCTGAATTCAGTTAGTGTCTCTGAGCTTTACTTTGTGAAATGAGAAAGCTTTACGAGTTTAACTATGTTAAATCTCAGCAAATATCAAGAACAATGTCACTTCATAGTTCTTATACTCTTAGAAATTCTAATCAGATTGAGGTAATGAAGAGCAGAAAGTCCTATATACCTGTAACGAAATAGGCATTTTCATTAATCTGATTTTAAGATCCTCATCACATCATCAACATCACGAGCAGTAATCTCATACTTTGATCTGTATCTAGTTTTCAAATCGATCTTCACGAAACCAAAACAAATAGAAGAGAATAAGAAACCATAATTGAAAGCTTTCAATATAACCTATCTTTATTTGTAGGAGTAGAGGAAGAAGACGGAGCGACGGAGAACAGCCGGAGCAATTCAGTGACTCCACTAACCGCCCACTTCAAAACAGCCGGCGTTTTCTTCTCCGGCGAACCAGAAAAGCATCTCGGCCGGTTACTAACTCTCTGCAAAACCAAAAATCCAACATTAAGACAGAACAAAACAATACAAAAAATAAAAAAATAGCAAATTGCCATAAAAAAACTCACCTTCAAGGTCGATGATGAGCTGATAGATATTTGGCAAGCCACTCCCGCCATTTTTACTTAGCCAAGAGAGGACGTCGCCGGCAATTCTCAACACCGCCACATATTTTTCCTTTTTTCTTGTATTAAAGTGTTTATGTGGTTTATAGATCATCCCTATAATTTCAGAAATTAGAAAAATCTACCCTAAACTTTGATTTTAAATCAAAGTACCCCACCCTTTTTGAGGGTCTTTTTTGAAAAACTTAACTTTAAGGGTGAGCTGTGGAAACTTATGTAACTTATGCCTTTTATGCTTTTTTATTTTTTTGAATTTCCATTTATAGGAAATCATCTTCAATCTTCTGCCCACTGCTTATGCTTGTGACTTGTGAGTGACCAAAATGGCCGGGAATGCTATAGCCGCCGATTTGCCGTCGAAAATCATTGTCGGAGCTGATGCATTTAGTGCGAGTCTCAAGGATTCGATGGTATCGCAACTTCGCTCTCTTGGTGTAGACGTAGAGGATACTGGCGTATCCTCCTACTACTCCGCCGGATCTGAAATCGGCCGCCGTATCTCCGCTTCATCGTCCTCTGAAATTCGCGGCTTAGTTTGCTGTGGCACTGGCGTTGGAGTTGCGATGTTCGCCAACAAGTTCCCGGGAGTTTTACGCCACCACGTGTCTCTCTGTCGAAGACGCCGTAAACGCTCGATCAATCAGCAATTGCAATGTCCTCGCACTCTCCGGCATTAAAACCTCACCGGAAGCCGCCATTGAAATCTTCGACGCTTGGATCAAAACTCAATCAAATCCCCCTGTCCTGCATCCGGATCCGAGCCATGGGCTCCGAAATTTCCTCTTTCCTCGACAATTCACTCTCCGAGATGGTCCATATTGGAAAATTAACCACCGATTCAACAACCAAACAGACAGATATGAAATCAGCTTTCTGCGCGATTTGCTGCTTGGCCAAGAACAGAGAGTTCACTCTTGTAGAAATCATGCCTGGAGGCTCGATGAAGATCGTGAGGGAGATATTAGATTGTAAATTAGTCTTGGTTTGCTCGGTTAAGCTTTGCACATATATTTAATTGGTTTATTCCGGTTTGTATATACATATAGGATTTGATTTACAGAGAGAAATGATAACAGAAAATCTTAACTATCTTCTTTTTTTGCTCTTTCTCTCTCGCTATGGTTGAGCTCCATTCTTGAGCTTGATCTATTTATGTTCAACGCTAGTCTCTATTATGGTATCAGAGCAGTGATGACTCATTGATTTCTTCTCTTCTCTCTGAATTTTCCTTTTCGCTTCCAGAAATTGTAGATCAGAAAACGCCATGGTTAAAACTGCAATCCGCCGTAATGTCCGACGATCTGACCGAGCTGGGAGTTCAACACCTGAGACTTCAATTGTTGCTGCAGATATGATGAATCCTGACAACATTCACTCACCTCTCAATATGCACAATGCAGATCATCTGAGTATGTTTATTGTCTCCATACAGCTCGATGGATCTAACTATAATCAATGGTCTTCAGCTATTAAAATTGCTCTAGATGCGAAGAACAAAATTTCTTTCATCGATGGATCTATATCTCGGCCTGCAGTAAGCGACCCAATTTTTCGAATCTGGTCAAGGTGCAATAGTATGGTGAAATCATGGCTATTGAACTCGGTTAATAAACAGATCTATGGCAGTATTCTCAACTTTGATGATGCCTCTCAAATCTGGGTGGATCTTCACAATCGATTTCACATGACAAATTTACCACGCACTTTTCAACTTATTCAACAGATTCAGGACCTTCATCAAGGCTCAATGGATCTCTCTGGATATTATACACAATTGAATACACTCTGGGACAATTTGGATAGTGCTGAGGTTAGTGAACATTGCCCATGTTGTTCAGTGTTTAATTGTAGAGGTCAAGAGATGGCTAAAGCTAAGATAGAAAGGGGTAGAATCATTCAGTTTCTGGCTGGTTTAAGTGATCGATATGCAGTGATTCGTGGTCAGATTATAATGAAGAAACCTCTCCCAAACTTGGCTGAATTTTTTAATATGCTAGACCAAGATGACAGTTAAAGGTGTTTCAATTCTGTTGTTGCTCCGACTGCTTATCGAGTCAGCCATAACATTCAACCTAGTGTGTTGAATGTTACTCAAAATTCTCATGATGTGTCTCATCCTGGTGAGCTGAACTCCGTTCAAAAGAAGACAAAACCGATATGTTCACATTGTGGATATTCTGGTCATGTAGCTGATCGTTGTTACAAGCTTCATGGTTACTCTGTTGGTTTACAAGAAAGAGAAAAATTATGGTGATAAACAAGGTTAGTCGAGTTCAGTTATTGCTGCTCACATTTCAGCTTCTGATAACACAATGACTAGAAATTTGGACAGCCTGATTGGGAATCTAAATAAGGAACAGATACAGAACTTCATAGCCTATTTTAGCTCTCAGCTTCAGGCACCATATGCAGATGTTTCTTCAATCCCTACAACTTCAGCAAACAACAACCCATCTGGTATATCTTTCTCTTATTCCACGTACAATTTTATTGGGATTTTAACACTGAGTAACTGCAGAGCAAAAGAGAAAATGGGGATAATTGATTCTGGTGCAACTCATCATGTGTCACATTTGAAAGAGTTGTTTCTTGATCTCGATACTTTTGTTCGCAATTCTGTGCATCTACCAACTGGAGCTACTGTATGCATTGGTAATATTAGGATTAACAAGGATATTACACTAAGAAATGTGTTATATATTCCTGAATTCCGATTGAGCCTTCTCAGTATCAGCTCTTTGACTACAGATCTTGGCTCTAAAGTTATCTTTGACACAGATTGTTGCCTAATACAGGATCTTACCAAGGGATTGGAGATTGGCAAAGGTAGCAGGGTTGGCAATCTTTATATATTGGGCGTAGCAGACTTGATATCAGACACATCATTGAGTATAACAGCTACAGTTGAAGATACTATAGTTTATACTTCCTATGTTGCAAACTCTGTAATAGATGTTAATGTTTGGCACCAAAGACTAGGCCATACTTCTTTTACACGGATTGATTTGCTTTCAGACACTCTTGGAATTTCGAAACATAAGAATAAGGGATTATTGCATTGTGAAATCTGTCAAGGAGCAAAACAAAAAAATTGCCTTATAAATCTCGGCAAAACATGTGTTCACAACCATTTGATTTGCTGCACATAGATGTATGGGGACAATTTTCTGAATCAACTCATGATGGATATAAATATTTCCTCACAATAGTAGACGACAATACACGTACGACTTGGGTCTATCTTCTTCGTCAAAGAGTGATGTGCTCACCATATTCCCAGACTTTCTCACCATGATTGAAACACAATTTGGTGCACACATCAAGGCAGTAAGAGCAGACAACGCACCAGAATTACGTTGTGATAGTCTATACAAGAGAAAAGGCATTATCCCTTACCATTCTTGCCCTGAGACACCGGAACAGATTTCGGTGGTGGAAAGGAAACACCAGCATATTCTGAATGTTGCTTGGTCTCTTCTTATGCAATCGAATGTACCTCTTGCCTATTGGGGGGGGGGGGGGGATTGTATCTTGACTGCGGTCTTCCTTATTAATAGAACACCATCACCTCTACTCTCCAACAAGACTCCTTTTGAGCTTTTAACGCACAAGCAACCTAAATATGACCATTTGAAGATATTTGGATGTCTTTGTTACGCAAACACGTCTCCTAAAGGCATGAATAAATTCCAAGATAGAGCTCGTGCCTCTGTTTTTCTTGGATACCCTTCTGGATATAAAGGGTATAAACTGCTTGACTTGGAGAGCAATACCATATTCATCTCTAGGAATGTTATCTTCTATGAGCAGCTGTTTTCATTCCAAAGACAAAACATTGAGGCTGCGAATACCTCTCAATTCTTTCCACTTGTTCGTAACACTGGAAATAGCAATTCCAATGTGGCTGATGACACACTTGCAGTTCCAACTTGTCGTATATCTAAATCGCTGGCTCATCTCCAAGATTATCACTGCTATGCGATTGATTCCTCAACTGAACATCCTATATCTGATGTTTTCTCATATTCCTCATTGACTGACCCATATATGGTCTTCATCTATGCAGTAAATAAAATTCCAGAACCTCACACATATACTCAAGCTATGGCTATAAAGGAGTGGTGTGAAGCAATGCAAATTGAGATCACAGCTCTTGAGAATAATAACACTTGGGTTGTTTGTTCTCTTCCTCCTGACAAGAAAGTTGTTGGGTGTAAGTGGGTCTACAAAGTCAAATTAAATGATGATGGTAGCTTGGAAATGTATAAGGCTCGTTTAGTTGCCAAGGGTTACACACAGCAGGAGGGTCTTGATTATGTTGAAACGTTCTCTCCTGTAGCTAAGCTTGCGACTGTGAAATTGTTGATTGTTATTTCAGCTGCTAAAGGGTGGTCTCTCACACAATTAGATATATTCAATGCTTTCTTGAATGGTGATTTACAGGAAGAGATCTATATGCACTTACCTCCTGGCTATTCACCGAAACAGGGGGAACACTTACCTGTAAATGTTGTGTGTAAACTGAAACGATCCCTGTATAGTTTGAAGCAAGCCTCACGGCAGTGGTTTTTGAAATTCTCGGATGCTCTCTTGCAGTTGGGGTTCACAAAGTCTTCCGGTGATCATACTCTTTTTCTTCGGACAAAGGGGACCACATATATTGCAGTATTGGTCTACGTTGATGACATTATAATTGCCAGTAGCTGTGACACAACTACTTCATTATTGATAGCAACTCTCCAAAGCTCTTTTCAGCTTCGCAGTCTGGGCAGTTTACGATATTTTTTAGGCTTAGAAATAGCTAGGAATGCCTCTGGTTTATCATTGTGTCAACGCAAATATACTCTTGAACTCCTTGATGAGACAGGGTTGCTTGGATGCAAACCATCTTCAGTCCCCATGATGCCCAATTTGAAACTGTCAAAAGATGAGGGGGAACTTTTAGCTGATGCAGAACATTATCGCAGACTTGTTGGAAGATTAATGTATCTCACTTTTACAAGACCGGACATCACATATGCTATCCACAAACTCTGTCAGTTCACCTCCTCACCACGCGTTCCTCACTTGCACGCCGTTTACAAAGTTATTCAATACCTCAAAGGAAACGTGGGACAAGAGGCTGAGTACCGCTCAATGTCACAAGCTGTTAAAGAGGTGATTTGGTTGCAACAACTCCTCCGTGATCTCTGGATTGTTACTTCTGATGCTTTTGTTTTATACTGTGACAACACTTCCGCTATACATATTGCTAACAATCCGGTCTTCCACGAACGCACCAAACACATTGAGCTTGAATGCTATCATATCCGAGAGAAAATCGACATGGGTTTAGTCAAGACACTTCATGTCAAGATTGAAAATCAACTTGCGGATATTCTCACTAAGCCACTCTTTCTAACACAGTTCAAGAAACCACTTTGCAAGATGGATGTCATAAATATTTTTGCTCCATCTTGAGAGGGAATATTAGATTGTAAATTAGTCTTGGTTTGCTTGGTTAAGCTTTGCACATATATTTAGTTGGTTTATTCTGGTTTGTATATACATATAGGATTTTATTTACAGAGAGAAATGATTACAGAAAATCTTAATTATCTTTTTCTTCTTTTGCTCTTTCTCTCTCGCCATGTTTGAGCTCCATTCTTGAGCTTGATCTATTTCTGTTCAACGCTAGTCTCTATTAGGAGACGCCAACTTCGGCGATTTTAAGATTCAAAGCGGGAAGTGTGGAGCCGGCGCATCATTACACATTTGGCCATGACCTTGTTGTCATCAAAGGGAAGAAGAGTGTTTGGAACCTGAGCAAGAAGGAAAGAGCTGATCTTGCTGAAGGCGATTACTTGTTCACTCCGGGTGGTGATTTTCCTTGACGAAGACCTTGAGACTGCAGAGAAAGCCATCAAAGATGAAGCCTTTCGAAGATTTTGCCTTTGTTGTGTTCTTCAAATGTGTTAACCTTATCTTCTTTCTTCTTTTGAATGTTGTAGCTTTGAGAATAAATCTTCTGAAAGTGATGTACTTTGTAAAAATGTTTGAATTCAAAAGATTGTGTCATAGTACAAATGCTTTTCTCTTATGAACACTATATAAAGGGTTTCTACACATACTTCTTCTTCTTCCTCTTTTCTTGTACCCACAAATTGTCGAAGTTTCTCACGTATTGATCAATCAGCTAGTGGATCTAAACGTTTTCCATCATTAGACAAGACTTAGCTCATCACTAACAGATTTTGCAGAGGTTCCATCTGTAGAAGAGGAAAGTTTCATGTTTAGCTCTGCTAGTTCTTCACCGGCATCACAGATGTATGTAGCTGCTTGTCTTCCCGATAACGTTGCTCCTTCCATACTATCTATGTAATCCTGTGACAAATTCAAAAGCAAAATTCTCACTTTTCTTTCGGATTTCTCACACGCAACCTGCAAGCATTTCATGCTTCGCATTTGTTACTATTTGTTGATAAGTTACCTGCTTTGTGTATGAGCCAGCGAGGAAGAAATTCTTTATCGGAGTCTTCTGATCCGGTCTGAATGGATCTTTCCCGGGTGCTTCACGGTACAGAGACTGAGCGATTTTAACAACTGATGACCAAGTGACTTCTAGGTTCCGTGACGATGGAAACAACTCAGTGACCTGAACAATGATTTGAGAGTCAACAATAAATCACTTTGACTCTCAAGTGTTTGGAGAATTTAACCATGTTACTAACCTGCATCGCTACTTTCTCTATGATCTTATCGTTTGTCATTCTCATGTATGGATCTCCCGGGGTTAGAACGCACCTATGAAAACATAATTCATGTTCAAGACATACAGAGATCTGCAAGCTATTTTGTAGACAAAGAAAGAGGCTATTGTTTCTAACTGAAGCAAAGTTCCTTGTCCTTCGATGTAATAATCAGCAGGCGAAGCGAGTGCAAGATCCGCAAAGCACGAGAAATCAGCATCAGGAGTGTAAAGAAGGTTATCTATACCAACCGCCCGTTTCAACTGCCTACAATTTTCCGCCAACACAAAACAGAAACTTTGAATCCACAGAGAATCAATATATTATTATCATCATCCCACAACATATGATTTTAGAAGAAAAACCTGGCAAGTTCAATGTCTTGTAACTCCGTGACCCAACCATTGTATCTGAGCTGTACCGTAACAACAGGTACTCCCTCAAGTTCATATATATCGTTGAAAAACCGAGATTCCCTCCAAGGTTTTGGAAGTAGCCTTTTGATTCCCGGCACATCACATGCTGCAACATAGACATCAGCTTTTACTATCTTCTTGTTCGTAGCCTGAAAACAAACCAAAAAGAAGTCATCAATTTTCATTTCGAGCTTCGTAGCTTTGACATTTTCGCAGTCGGCCAAAACCCAATGTCTGAAGCTAGATTTCACCTTAGAAATTGCTAGTCCAGTGACATAAGTCTCTCCATCTACTGATTTATCATAAAGAATCTCCCTGCAACCCCACCTCAGATGAATTCTGTTTGAAGACAAGGTTATAAACCCCCAATAAGCCGATGAGATGTCAATGCGAGAATCTATTATTGTACATAATAACAGACACTCACTTGCCACCTCTATCTGTGATATATTGTTTGATAGGGCCACTCAGGTAAGCATCAGGTGAGCCCTTGAGCATACGCAACAAAGAAGCTTCTGTTTTGGTGGCGAATAATGAGAATATGGTAAGCATGCATCGTGCACTCATATTATCGCAGTCTATGAATCCGAGTGCATAAGCAACAGGATCCCACATTCTCTGGATACTTGCTCGTGTCCCACCTTTTGACAGGAACCAATCCGAGAAACTTATCTGCAAATAGTATCTCAAGATATTTGGAGGAAACAAATAGTAGTAAAGATTATAAGAAACAAAGGTTTATCAATCATTCTTTACGCTGTCAAGATTGCGAATGTCCCTCATTGCTCCATCGGGGTCAACTAGAGCTTTAACAACCGGGCTTAATGCAAGAGCCAGTGAATTCCTTGCTTTATCATAAGGCTGTTTGGTCAAAACAATAATAAACCGTTAGTAAGCTCAACATTGGTACATAAAGTAAGAAATAACTAATCTTTTGCTAGGAACTCCTAGAAAAGAGTAGCCGATTTCGTGGCGGAGACGTGCATTGACATGAAACCAAAGATGTAGATATATCCAGAGAAATCACTCTAAAAGTTTAACGTATACCTTGAGTTGATTTGTGACCAAAAAAGCACGAATACCATGAATTGGAGCTCCAACAGGAAATCGAAAATCAAGCTCTACAAATTATCTGCACACCTCAGCACTATAATATTACAGAGACGATCATAGCAAGAGAATGATAAACTGAGCCAAACCTCCAATTTTGGCATCTTTGTTGATGAATGTATGAGTATGGTCTTTGACAAGAAGGTTTTTATCAGCACCCACCTACAGCACAGAAAAACCTCATACATGAGTATGAGTTTCAACCATCAAGCAAATTCAAGCATAAGCTTGAGGAATCGAAACCTTTTTCATCAAGCGGAAGAGATTGTTATAGCATCCAAAGAAAACATGTAATCCCATTTCGATATGGTTCCCGCGTCTATCTACAAAAGAACCCACTTTGCCACCAATGAATGTCCTAGAATCATAGATATCCACCTGAAAACATAACAAAGATTACACATTTATATAACCAAATCAAAGATAGACAACTAAAAGCAACAGATTAAACACCTCGTGACCCTGATCCAAAAGCTCTACAGCAGTTGACATGCCTGCAAGTCCAGCTCCGATAATAGCTACTTTGAGCTTCGGTCCCTTGTACGGTACAGGCTCTGGTGGAAATAGCCCCTTTGGAGCTGCATTTAAACGGTACGAGTGGATCAAAATCACAATACTCCAGAACATCCATCATCAGAATCAAAATTTTCCTAACAACATGGAACCTCTGACAAAAACTTGACTTCCACTGAGTTTTCAGATGTCATTTGATACTTCAACACTACTACTTTCCATGAATAAAGTAAACTGAGTATATTAATAAGCAAAAGAGAATCTTGGACTGCTTGTCATCTCTTGACTTAATTTTCAATTTTCAATTGTCAATGTTTTTGATTTGCCTTAAGCATAGAGAAGCACAAGAGTCTCATTTTTCCATCTAAAACTCCTAAATCTAAAGATGTTCAGAAAATCTTCAATACGCCGAGAAAGAAATGGTTATCAATATATTAGATTGGCTGAAACCTCATTCTCTACAAAAGTGGGATTGTTCATGGCATAAAGCTAAGCCATTTAATCTAGAGACACGTTCAATTTCTCGAAATTTCCTTAAAATAAGAAATCAAAGCTTCCGATTTTCTCAACATAGTGGAATCCGAAACATCCAAAGGAATAAGCCTAATGGAGAGGAAACAGTAAAGATTCAATTTTTTGTACTTTTTGGGTTGAATTATTACCGTTAACACTCATATCGGAAACATCGGAATCGAGTGAAGAACTAACAGTAAATCTTCGAGACTTCAATGAAGGAACGGATAGAAAGCCAGTAGCCGGAGTTGCAGCGAAAACAATTGAAGAAGCCATGACCAATCAACTCAGATAAGAGCAAAACGCTCTATATTCACAATTAAAAAAAAAACGTCAACTTTTTAATTTTCCTTTTAAATAAAAGAAGGAAGAAGGAAGAAGGAAGAAGAAAGAAGTAAAGTACTAATCAGCAAATGAAGAAACTTGTTTGTGAATTGTGATGATGTATCATGCTTTCTCTCCGCATAAACTCTGTGGTTTAACTGTTTTCAGTGGGATTTAACTTTTCGTTTATTTTTGAGAAATCGTACCGACTCGAAATTGAATTAATCAGATTTTAATTTTATTATAATTTCGGTTCTATTAGATAATTCGATAACTCGAATCAATTATGGGCTGGGCTATTTGAAATAGCTTAAGCCCAAAGAAAATTATCTTTTGGGTCAGAATTCTTGACAACGCCAATATCAAAATTTTATCGGAAACAAAACATTAATATTAATAACGAAAATGAAAATGAAAATGAAAATGAAAATAAAATCAGATCTCAAGAAAATAATGTTGAAACTGGGACCTAGCTTAATACAAGTTGGTCCAAATTTCAATTTGGAACATAAATGAAAATCATATTGATAAATATTTATCCCTAATTAATTATTTAATCACTTTTTCCCAACAAAAAAACAACTGTTAACCGTTTTAGGATTTGTGACAAACAGTTATTGAATATTTAATTTATTTGTTTAAATTATAAATAAAATAAATTCTCGCAGAATTCATAGTTTTGAAAAAATGTGATTGACAATGCAAGTGACATTTAGCCTAGTGGCAGGTGGTAAATCTACAAAAGGCATGCGCACTTGTATATCCTGTAATTGAATCTCCCACTTGTATTTGCAAGAACTTGGCTAATGGCAGGTTATTTGTGGTTCAATCTTAGAAAAAAAAATGTGATTGACAATGAAATGAAAGTCAAATGATTAGAAATGGTATGAAAAATTCAAACAGTAACCACCAACAACTAAACGTGACTAATCAAATCATTAGATAAAGGCCACGTTAGTAATTATGGGGCTAAGTTGTGGGCAATGTCTACTAGTCATGGAATACCACACGTGCCACGTGTCAACCATTAATTTTGTTGTATTTTAGTCAAACATTATTAGATTTAATTCTTACAGTAGTTATCCGTAGAATCAGTTCGAATTTGGTTATTGTATGAGAAAATCACTCGATAGTGAAAACAAAAATCTTATATTTTTTGTCTGTTTCTGTCTTATTGACTGCTATAGCACACATTCTCCTCTACTTTTGCGATTTTGCCTTTGCGTTTTCTCTCGCTCTCTCTCTCTCTCTCCCTCCCGGAGTCTCAGGCTTTCTCTCCTTCCTTTGGTTGATGAATTTTCTTTTAGAAAGTTGATTGATTTTTGAGAAAACCCATTTCAAATCTGTTGACATTTTCCAAATTTCAATGTTTTTTGAGATTGGGTTTCTCTTTCTTTGATGTAACTCATCAGTTTCAGGTCAATTATATTCTTTTTCTTACAACAAAGTCAGTTTCTTTTCTGAATTATGACTTCCAAGTCTCGGATTTTCTTAGCATTGCGTACTTGACCACAAAGTGTTTGTTGAAATTTCGGAGAGAGGCTAGAAATTGGAATTCTGTAAGAAATGAGAGATTTTCCTTCTTGTTCTGGTGAAAATGGCGTTCAGATTGCGGATTCTTCGTCTTCAAACGCCGGAAAAAATGCCCAGAATTTGGTCATTTGTATATACCGTTGTCGCATCCGAGGTAGGAGTTGCTTGATCACTGTCACATGGACTAAGAATTTGATGGGTCAGTGTGTAACCGTCGGAGTTGATGATTCTTGCAACCGAAGTCTGTGTAAAGTCGAGATCAAGCCGTGGCTCTTCACTAAACGAAAAGGGTCTAAGAATCTAGAGGCATACTCCTGTAGTATCGATGTATTCTGGGATCTCTCCTCTGCTAAATTTGGATCCAGCCCTGAACCTTTAGGAGGGTTCTATGTTGGTGTTGTTATGGACAAAGAAATTGTTCTTCTTCTTGGTGATATGAAGAAAGAAGCTTTTAAAAAGACGAATGCTGCACCTTCTTCATCACTAGGTGCTGTGTTCATTGCTAAGAAAGAACATGTCTTTGGCAAAAGAACGTTTGCAACCAAAGCTCAGTTTTCAGGTGATGACAAAACCCATGATCTTGTGATCGAATGTGACACAAGTCACACTGATCCTTGCCTCATTGTTAGTGTTGATGGAAAGACATTGATGCAAGTAAAGCGGCTTCACTGGAAATTCCGTGGCAACGATACGATAATTGTCAATAGTATCTCTGTTGAAGTTATCTGGGATGTCCACAGTTGGTTCTTTGGAATGCCATCATCAGCAGGAAATGCTGTATTTATGTTCAGAAGTTGTCAATCTGTTGAAAAGACTTGGTCTTTTACACAGGTCTCTACGAGCTCGAAATCTCAAAATTTTGGATTTTCGTTGATTCTGTACGCTTGGAAGAATGAGTAGAGAGTTTTGAGAGTTCTTTTCTTTCTCTTCAGTGCTAACTAATGATTAAAAAGGAACTGTTGATACTTGTCAAATTATTTATAATATGATCAATGCGTCTCAATTATATTTTCCCGTAAAATGTTGGAACCGGATCTGCCAAGAACAACACTTGTTCTTCGTATATACCAGAGCAAAACTGTCAATGTTTGAACATGAGACTTGTGGAGATTTGTTTACGTCTGTTCCTCACATTGTA
The DNA here is from genome assembly GCA_023374145.1 of Lepidium sativum. Classification (NCBI taxonomy): domain Eukaryota; kingdom Viridiplantae; phylum Streptophyta; class Magnoliopsida; order Brassicales; family Brassicaceae; genus Lepidium; species Lepidium sativum. Next base: position 222 of record JAKUCM010001309.1, on the reverse strand, counting down.
CATTGCACTCTGTTATTGTCACAGTTTTTTTGCAGTTTTTGCAGGTATAAAGAGTATCTTACCAAGAAATCTAGAGAGACATGGGTTTGTACTTGAAATGTAAATCAGTAAGCATGGTTCCTAAAGTTTTCACATTGCATCTTGTTTGTGGTTGTGGTAGTGTTTTCCACTTGGTACATACATAGCTCCTGAAAATATCTGGTTATTTTTTGGATTGTTGGG